>JAOPUL010003388.1:19510750-19521461 GCA_027564515.1 Octopus rubescens | reverse complement strand
TTGGCATTAGGAAAGGCATCCAGCCATAGAAACCAAGCCAAATCAGACTGGAATCTGCCAGCATCAAAAACGGACGTTAAAGGATGATGATGATGATGATAATGATCATGATCATGATCATGATGATATGTATGTACAATGTTATCAATCACTATAACAGCATAAGTCAAAATGAAAAATTAGGTAAAATTATAAGCATAATGCTCAGTGAGCAAATTATAAAATCTGAAGTGTTTTTAACATCGCAATCTTAAATTTCTCTTCAAAAGTTAGTCAGTAGAAAGATGAGTTTTAGAGGATGTAAGATAAAGCATGAGTAAAGAAGATTAACATGGAAATATGTATGTTTTTTCTGGATCAAGTCATGTTGACAGTGTGTGTGTGTGTATGCATGATGGTGTGTGTGTGTATGCTTGTTGGTGTGTGTGTGTGTGTGTGTGTGTGTGTGTGTGTGTGTGTGTGTGTGTGTGTGTGTGTGTGTATGCCTGCATGTCGGTATGTGTGTGTATAAAAGCAATCCAATTGGAAAAACTTGCAGGAGAGCAAGGCCAAAGAAAACAGAGGAAAACATTGGGAAAAAACTAATCCTTGTGAAACAGATGTCAAAGGACCAGAAGTGATGAGACACTGGACTTGAGAAGATCTGTCTAACCCATGCAACTATAAGTAAAGTGGATGTATTATGTCAATGAAGATAATAATAATAATCACACACACTCACATACACACATAAATCTCACTTGCATACTATTATTGCATACTTTTAACTTAAGCCCAAGTAGATAATAATGATATACTAATGCTTATCAATTAAACCATTTATCAGTCAGGAGAACTTCCAATAAAGAAGGAATATGCAATATTTTCACCAATAATTGAAATAAAATTTGCATGTTGAAATTTTAGCATTATCCATGCATTTTAGAAAAATAGCTGTACATATGAAATATATCTACAAAATTTTCCGATATTTTAATTGAAGCCAAATACTTAATTTCTTTGCTTCATAACTGCTGTCTTATAAAATAATTTGTTTTTAAACTTCCTTTTTTTTACATTTTTCCCATTTTTTTTTACATATATCATACGTCCATTTTTAAATAGATTAAGACAACCAGTAAATTAAACAAGAATTTATTAAAGATTTCAGGAAAATTTTCTTTTTCGAAAATCTTTTATAAATTAATATGAATTAAATTGAAAATCTATCAATATTTCTTTGGTCACTGTGTTTTCTTTCTTTAAAATTATGTTTTGATAAATATAAAATACAATTAGAAGTATATTGTTACTTAAATAATTCTTTAGTAAATAAGGTTATTTTATAGACTATATTATTAATTACTATTCTAATTTATTTTTTCCCTTTGCTTACTAATATAACAGGGAACTCACAACCAGAACTAACAGTCTTTCACTGAATGTTTTTCACATACATATAATTTACACAACTCGGTCATTTTATTGGAATGGAAATAAGTTATGACAGAAAATGTTTAAAATAAATCATGAATATTTTGAAATCTCTCTCATTTTAATTGTTCTGGAGATCTATTTAAACGTTGAGTGCCAGAAGGTCAGGTTGAGAAGGTTAACCAAAAATTTTTATTTCCTGCTAACGAGGAAATGAAAACTTAGAACTAAAAATGTTTTACATCCATCATAACGGTATAACAAACGATTAAAATATGTTGTTTGGAATGATAATTAAATTTCTGTATATGAATTAAGACAATCATTTCTTTCTTGACATAATTTAGGAACTATATCTTATGACAAGCATTCAAGGAAGTTATGTCATCTATATTTCCTGATTTTACTCGAACTTTGATTTATTAATATTTTTCTCTTGAAGGAATGAAAAGCAAGAATTATTTAAAACATAAAATAAGTTGCTAATCAGAAATATATATATTTTTTTGTTTTGAAAGGTAAAATGCTCCTAAGGTACATTTATGATCAATATTTTTATATTAAAGGAAATGACATTTACACAAATATTAAATATGCAGGAATTTATTGAAATTAGCAAGCACATCTACATGCATGTGGGTAAGTTTCCACTTGATATTCTGTTCACAACCATATTGTATTCAATAGATGAGAACATCAATTACTTAACAGTTATAAAATTGTTCAAGGAATATAAAATTGCAAGAATAAATTATGAAATAGCACTCAAGAAATTAAGGAGACCTCAACCTCCAGTAATATCGTAAATTCACACAGATATCATGTAGTATAAAAATGAAATATAAGATTATGCTTCATTTTGATTAAACATTTCAGTTATATTTATATAAGCTACTTTAATTTAGTTATTGCAACTATTGAAGCTAAGCAGAAGAAAACATTCCATATCCTTTATATAACAAAGGGATTATTTTAGAAGCATTATGGTCAATAAGCATAATGTATTAAATTAATCAATGTCTTCCAAAGACATTCAAATAGTTTTACATTGTTATTGAAAGAATAGAATATAATTTACTTCATAAACATTAACAAATTTTGTCAATCTACAAAAATCCATTCCATAACCTAATAAATATTATAATGCCTTTAATATCAGTAATATTTTATATTTTGAGTCAAATTTGATTATTCTACATTAAAAAATTTTGGCGTATTCCAACTAGTAGCCAGCTTGCATTTGAGTCACATTGCATTGCACTGCACTATGTTATAAAATTATAACATATCTCATTATATCATACCGCATTAAATATTTTTTAAAAATGCTATATGAGATGGAAAATAAAAATAAACTTATGTTTTGTATTTCCCAAGTGTTCCATATATTTCATCTGACAAGGCTGATATTATTAATGTTTTTACTGAGTAAATCATTAAAAAGCAACCATGAAATTATATTTCCATCATTGCTGAAGTTTCTAATTCATTCCATTCATTAACAACATTTTTTTCCCAATTTACAGAAAGGTTTGAAGCACAAAGACAACATATTTTTTCAAAACATGTTTAATATTTACTAAATCTGCTTCATATTTCCCTATAAACCACAATGCCCAATATCTGAATGCAACACCACATTTTTGGTATTTGGAAAAGGACTTAAAGAATAGAAAAGTTATACGATAAAGGTATGTCCAGAAAATAATGTATTTTAATAGATCACAATTATGTACATTGCAAAAGCTTATATAAGTTATAATTAGTTCTAAAACATTTACTTCCTTTTACATTGAGACAATTTTATATGAATATATTTTCAGAAGAGAATAGCTGTATAAAATGGACAGGAATATGTGAATTTGACAATATCATAAACTTCCATAAAAATAAGGTCAGTGTTAATATTTAATTTTAGTGCAAGATGCAACAAATGTTAATTTGTAGACAGTTCTTCCATTTCTACCTGAATCCAAAAGCAAACAAATCAATGTTCAAACTTTAGAATGTCTTATATAAGCCAGTAGCTCTTAAGAAGGATGTTCTTATTCATGTTTCTTATTCATGTTATCTCCTATTATTTGCTCTTAAAGAACAACAATAGAAAAGACTAACTGAAGATGAGTTTCATTAACTGTTGTTGGCAGAATCTGTTTTAATTTTAGAAAGACTTAATTCATATCTTAAGTTACTCCATATTGATATTAGATTCCAAATGATAACACCTGATCATGAGAATTTTAGATATGCAAATCATAATTCAATATTCATAATTATATTAAAGTAAAATTAATTCACACAAAATATTTTTATTATTTTATAACTTTATTTTAAAAGAAAAGACATCTTTCATGAATATATTTAATTAAATAACTTTTAAATATTGGATTAATCTAGAATGTTACAAACAAAAATTAATGTAGGTGAGACAAATGAAATTTCAAACCATTTGTAGGAAGTTTATCATAGTCACATTGTTATCTTTTCAAACAAAATTACTGTAAAGTAAATATCAATATACAGTAAATGATATTTTAATAAAATAGATTTATTAAACAAGTGTATTTTGTATATTTTTCTTTAAAGAAAATTTTACTTTCTTGTTACATTGCAACTGGATTATAAAGATTAATCCTTATTTATGATTATTTAGTTATTGATTATGGTACTTATCAAGTGTGAAGGTGCGTGACTTAGTGGTTAGGGTATTTGGCTCATGATTGTAAGGTCATGAGTTTGATTCCCAGCAGCGTGTTGTGTCCTTGAGCAAGACATTTTATTTCCCATTGCTCCAGTCCACTCAGTTGGCAAAAATGAGTAGTACCTGTAATTCAAAGGGCCAGACTTGTCACATTCTGTATCATGCTGAATTCCCTGAGAACTACGTTAATGGTACACGTGTCTGTGGAGTGCTCAGCCACCTGAATGTTAATTTTACGAGGAGGCTGTTCCATTGATCAGATCAACTGGAACTCATGCCATCATAACCAACGAGATACCATTAATACAAATAATAATAATAATAATAATAATAATAATAATAATAATAATAATAATTATAATAATAATACTTATCAAGTATTAATTTATAAATGTATTATTTCTTAGTATTGCTAGAATAATATGAATACCACTCAAGTTATATAGTTATTGATAACCAATTTATAGAATAACACCTAAAAAGGAATAAAGTAAAGGAACTATAAAGGAAATGTTTAATTTAATGATGTTTTTCTGTTTCAAAATATTCAAATATTCAGCTACAAATTTCTGGATTTCATTTTTGCAATTCTCATTGCCTTTCATTCAGCAGATCAAAAATATCAAGCAAACATTATCACGAATTAGAGAATGTCTACTGAATACGATTTAATTCTAATAAGAATATAACTTGGACCAATGGTACCAAGCATCCGGAGCCATAATGTGTTAACCAAAGTTAAATCTTTAGGGTGAAACAGCAAGCTGTATAGCACCAACTAGAAGAATTGAGTTTAAAACTGTACAATGAAAGAGAAAACGTTAAGTTTTTGATGTAAAATAATTTGCTTGCCATTAGAAACTTGCACAATACAGCTCAGCAACACCAAAGCATAAAAGTAAATATTAGTTATTTTACATGGCATTCAAAGATGTAATTAGATTAAAACCTCGTTTAGATGATAGTATTGCTATCAGGTTGTAATAAACGTTTTATAAATACTTAATTGAGTCTGGTTGTTAATGGAGGATTTGTATTTAGCCAAACATTTCACAGATCCATAAAAAAAAATGTTAATCACCAGGAAATGGGTTAATTTTATTATTTTAAAATGTTTCAATAGAATTCCATGTCACAGAAAGCAAAGCATATTATTTTACAAGGTTATTTAATTAGTAAAGCATTAATTAATCTACCAGTCAGTCTGTTATTGTAATTTTAAACCCTTTGTTGTCTTAGAAAAACGAAATTTAAATCATTTCTGTTTAGTTTTTAATATTGTTTTAATTTTATAGAATGACAAGAAATCTTACTTTGAGGCTGGCATTTAGTTTCATAAAATGATAAAACAACCCCTGACCTGAATAAATAAAAGCATTGTACATTTTTTAATATAACACAGTTGATTGCACAAGCAGTAATTTCTCACTTTCTATCCCACATTCACATACTAAAGACACAATACCTTGTTACACATTAAAAATTCAGAAATCAATATACATTTTCCACAAATCTTTAAAAACAATGCTATCCTATAAATGTGATTAACCTAAAGATATTGTATAGATTTTAAAATTGTTTTCAGTTTGTTATAATTGAAAATAAAACTACTTAATAATTTTAAACAATAAATCACCATGATGTTAAATCCAGCACAAGATAAGTTTTAGACATAAACAGCCATTTAAGGATTACTATTCTCTCCTCAATTCAAGTTAATTTTATTTAAAGTGATAAGGAAAATGAAAATATAATACTAAGGTTATAGCAAGCATATGTCAAAATTAACATTACAGTTTTTAATCAATAACTAAGTTTAGGTTTTTAACTTTCATGAGAAAATTTATTATGAATAAAATTTAGTGTAATTATATTTTTATGGATTCATGTTTTGTTAGAGATATATCTACTTTCAAATGAGTAAGTTAAAATAGAAAACATTGATTTATTCATTAATGGTTTATTATAACTTAAAGTACTTATAGTCTCTGCTCATAAATATTTCACATTATTAAGTTAAGTTTCCAGATAGGCTGTAAGGGAATACAACAGCTTAGTATCAATTGTTTAGCTTATGTTTAAATAATTATTTAAGCAAGCATCATTTAATTTTTCTTTAAGGAATTAAATGAAATAATTATTTTAACACCACCACAATTGTGGTATCTGGTATTTGTTGTGCCATAAGAATATTTAGCTATCTTTAAAGAAATTGTATTATAAGTATTTTATTTGGATTCTCAGAAGAACCATTTATATAAAAGCTTTGTAGGAAAGTGATAAAAGGATTATGTTGATAAGATATATTTGTGTATTTACTTTGTTCTGGATACAAGCAATATGCAACATCCTACAGGGTTCTGTGTTAAGCCAATGTCATTTCTTTCTATTCATAAATGAATTGAAGTCATTAATTGTAAGTGTTTGAAAGCTGATAACTTTCAAATATAATTCTGACTGGAGGTGGCAATGTCAGAGCTGAAGTGCTCCAATAATACTGGAATAAACTAAATAATTTTTTCATGAATGACAATTAACTTAGAATATTGGAAAATGGAAATGCATTTAAGCAAAATCAAGCCAAACTATTCCCATTAAATGCAAGATAAAGCTGTTACAGATGAAAAAGATCTTAACAGGATTAGTGACAAAGACTTAAAGTTCCCCAATGACCACAATATAGCTGCAGTAAAGAAAGCTAACATTATTCTTAGAAAAACAAAAACACAAAACTATTTTCAGTAGTCAACAAAAGCACCATTATGAATGGCAAAAGCATTTGGAGACCATGCATACTAAAATATCAGGTACTCATGGAAAATGTACATTGGAAAATTACCATATGAATTGAATTTTTAAAGGACTTGTTGTATGGGGAAATATTTAAGATAACTAAGATGCTTTCACTGTTCCACAAATGCCTATAAAATCGAAAGTCAAGAACGAAGAGAGATGATGTTCAGCAACTCAATGAGTCATCAGTTACAATATATATTCGCACAAGCTGTTTACAAATTGATGTAGCAAGTTAACAATTCAGTAAACCTCGTTTAGGGTCCATGTAAACTGATATCAATTATCAAGGGAGATTGTCAGTCAAGGACAATTAAAAAACTAACAGGGAAATTTTATAAATATTGGAAGCACATAAAAACTGAAATGCTTTTCTAATAATCAGAAAAGGTATTACGTCAAATAAGTCAAAATTTACAGACATAAATAGGTACATTTTACCATTACCACTCAAAGCAGAGGCTTTGAGTAATTGGCAAGCATTACATTTGCTTGCAATGCTGAGAGTGAATGTCATCCTACTAAAGGGGGAAAAAAAACTAACTAAACTGGATAAAATCTACATGATTCAGCCCATCAAAGTAACTTTTTAAAAGTATATGAAGAGAAGGGTTAGAGTATTCTACACTGTTATTTGATATATTCAAAGAATTAATTACATGTGTCATTTGATAAAGAGAATATTGTATTGCATGAAAATAAGCAACACTAATTATAACATGTAGCAAATGAATATTGTAATAAAATTCTAATAAAGTCTGCAGATTTTAAAGAGTGATCCAAATATTTAATTTCTCACTGATTAAGCAAAGTAATTTCACACACATACACACACATGTATATATATATGTGTGTGTGTGTATCTGTATTACATCTTTGACTCACCTCCCATCTACCTAGGGCTCACCTTCCTTTTGGCTCATCATCTTATCACTCATAGCCCTCCATCTCTCATCACCCTACACCCTGTGCACACTGCACCATCCTCATCCTTCTGCCCATTAGCTCCATGTTGTGTTGCCAGCTACCATTCTTTCTTCTCTGAACCACCTCTATTATCACCCCCCACTTGCTCTTACCTTTTTCTCATCTCCCATCTCTATTACCAGCCCTCACTTACTCTGGCCTTTATCTCATCTCCCACCTCTCTATATCCCTGTTTTCTTCCTATCATACTCTTGCTCCTTCTGTCATCCCACCCATTCTGGTACATCTGATGCTACTGTTCTTTTTACCCAATGATCCACTTTTGCCACAAGGGCAGTTATGTACACACTAATTTATTAAGCACTTTCTATATCTTATTTACTTCCCATCCCCATCACTCAAATACCGATTTCTGGCCTTTTTACCGCCAATGTTCCCACTCCAAATTTACATTTACTTTATACGATCACCCCCAGTACCACAAATGCACCTTCTGCTAATCCTGGACAGTTTAAGCTAATAAGCAGAGATAGTTTAGAGTGATGAGATCCCACTAGTCCTCTCTCTCAAAAGACAATTCAACCTCTCAAGCGATGTGCCATGAGAAAATGCACCCTATACACTCTACAAAGTGGTTGGCATTGGGAAAGACATCCAGCCATAAAAACCAAGTTAAGTGATACATACAAGCAAGCATTTTGGGGTAGCAGTTGCTCCTCATGAAAAGTGGGAGGCTTGGACAATGACGATCCATCCAACTCATGCCAGCATAGACAGAAGACATAAAATGATGATGATGACGATGACGACAGCATAATATATATTGTTACAAGTAGAGGATGAAGTGAAAGAAAGTAGTACTCAATGTATTTAGTTGGAGATGTAAGCATTTAATAACAAGTTGACTCAGATCGTTATGCAAATTTCACAAGGCACATACCTGTGCTTGAGAAACTTTAAATAATGCTGAGCTAAGTCAATTAGTTATTCATCATCGATTAGTATCCATTTTTCATACTGGCATAAGTTGGATTAAATATTATTCTATCTATAATATATATATATATATATATATATATAATTACTAGCTTCCATTACCTAGGTGACCTAATTAGCAGTGGGTCAGGTGCTTCATAAGCAACAGAGCCAGAGTAGAGAATGTGATGGAAAAAGACCAGGGAGATATTATCTCTGCTGGCCACCAGCTTTTTCTTTCAGTGAAGGACAGATTACATGACGCTTGTATATGAAGTAGGACGTGCGCGGTTGTAAAACATAAGCCCTGAATGTCAACAATGTCTGTGGCTGGAATGATATGAAGTGAGCATACGTGGCAGGCTGTGTAATTTATTATGCATGACCAACTGAGCACAACTGAGCTGCAAGAAAACCTGAGTACAAGCGGAATCAGATGTACCATGAACTGTGCTGGCATGGACATGTGCTGCATATGAAAGATGAGAGATGATTAAAATTGTGGTAAGTAATCCAAGAAGGATGTAATTCTGGAAGAGGAACATCAAGGAAGACCTAAGAATACATGGTGAAAGTTGATCTCAAGGGGATGAAGCTCACAGCAACAAATGGAGAAATGCTGTTTTTGAGAAGACCCATTCAACCTATGCTAGCATGGTAAGCTAGGTGTAAACTGATGGCTATGATAATACTTATGCACACACACATGCATAAGTGCATGCACATATGTTCATGGAAGCTGCATTTTTCTGTATTAATACATGTTAATACATTGCATACGGCTCAATCATTAGGTTGTGAGTTTGATTCCTGGACCTGGCTGTCTGTTGTATTCTTGAGCAAGGCAGTTTATTTTACATTGCTCCAGTTCACTCAGCTGTAGAAATGAGTTGCAATGTCACTGGTGCCAAGCTGTATCAGCCTTTGCCTTTCCCTTGGACATCATCGGTGGTGTGAAAACAGGAGACTGCTATGCATGGGCGACTAATGGTCTTCCATAAACAACCTTACCCGGACTTGTGCCTCAGAGGGGAACTTTCTAGGTGCAATCCCATGGCCATCTGTGACCGAAGGGGGTCTTTATATATATTTGTGTATCATGGGGTTCCACACTGTTTCCATCTTCTTGATTCACTCACAAGGCATTGGTCAAACTGGGGCTATAGTAAAAGATATTTGCCTAAGGTGCTATGCAGTGGGACTGAACCTGAAACCATGAAGTTGTAAAGCAAATTTCTTAATCACACAGCTATGCCTTCATGCTTCTATGTTATTAAAGTTTCCTTTTACTGTGAACGACAGCTAGTCTTTGTATTAGTGTGATATAAAATATCATTGCACTTGCATAAACAATTTAAAAAATAGGGTGGGGGAATTTTTACTAAGACCCGATTTCAGCTATGTTACATATACTCTTATATGTAACTTGGTCAAATCAAGCAAAATATAGTCTGTTTTTTGGGTTTTTTTATACTATTCATTCATTTAATAGGATTTGGCCATATCAATATACCAATTGATCAATATAAGTTTTCTTATTTCATTCAGTTTTAATTTTTTTTGTTTCTGCAGAGGCATGGTTGTGTGGTTAAAATGCTTGGTTCCCAACCACATGGTTTTGGGTTCAGTCTCACTGCATGGCACCATTCGGCAATTGTATTCTACTACAGTCTTGGGCCAGCTCAAACCTTGAGTGGATTTGGTAGATGGATAGAAACTGAAAGAAGCCTGTTGTGTCTATGTGTTGAATTGTTAGTCGAATGAATCGACCCCAGTACTTATTGTTTCAAGCCTGGTACTTATTCTATCGATCTCTTTGGCGAACCGCTAAGTTACGGGGACATAAACTAACCAACACCGGTTGTCAAGCGGTGGTGGGGGACAAACACAGACACAAGGACA
>JAOPUL010003388.1:19427435-19438874 GCA_027564515.1 Octopus rubescens | reverse complement strand
GACGTTAAATGATGATGATGATGATGATGATGATGATGATGATGATGATGATGATGATGATGATGATGATGATGATAAGAGACAATTAGGATTTATTTCAGATAAAAATTGAGGTTTACTAAAAGTAACAAATGCATGTATTTTATTATATACTTTAGAAATGATAGCACTTCATAATGAAATGCCATAATATGTAAAGGGATCTTAAATATCACATGTTGATGCTTTATCACAATTGGAATTTATTAATAATGTTGAATTGAATGAATAATGTTGATGGGGTGATGATAAGGATTTCTTCATCAGTCTTGTGGAAACTGGTGTTATCAAATGGGAAAATATAATGTTGGAAACTATCAAAAATATTTTATCTGGCTCATTAAAAAAGATTTTTGATAATAATTGAAGCAGTTATTGTGTTGCTTAAATATCCTTTTAAGTTACTAAAGATTAGTTAACAGTTGAAGACAGTATCTTTTGTAGTTGAACAAATAATTGTTCTATTAATCTGTTTGAGAACATTAATGATAAAGATGATGATGACAGTGGTTGATTTAAATTGTGACTCAAGAATCAATTGAAATTTGAAACATGGTGGCCAGATTTCTGTGAAATTGTAGTACAATATGTAAGATCATACCTGACATGTACTAGATTAAAACTAGAATTACCTCACACAGTACTTATATGGCCTAAAGAAAATAAGTAGGGATACATATGTATACGGATCATGCTTATGTCAAGAATAGTGAACTTTTGGATCGCCAGAAGTGATAAGAGTCAGGAATAAAGAAACAGAAACAGAACTGCCAGCTCCGTCTGCGTAGCGGCTTAGGCATGCCGTGGCTTCTGATGCGCAGACGCGCTCGGGTTGCGCCACCTGCAACGATTTCTAGACGGTGAACGTGTGTGGGCTGCGTTTGTGCGGCTCGTCTTTCCGCAGCTCGTCTCTTTAACAGAACTGCAGTCCTGGGTGAAAGATAATCTGAAACTGGGCGCCTGGCATCTAGAGTGTCGACAGGCACTCACTGTCCTCTACCAGTCGGCCAATAGGATTGGTTGATGTTCCACTTTAGCGATATATAGAGGATTAGTAGCGGGGGAAGTGCGACGACATCCTAGTCTTTTCCGAAGGACTTTCCGGTCAGAGTCTACTATGGATAATTTCCAGATACCCTTGGTCTGGCAGTGCTACCGGAAGGCGCTACCGGTTCGAGATAAACTCTACAGGCACGGATGTGCTGTCACACAGGCTTGTCCAAGGTGCGTGCAGAGCGACGAAACCGTTCTGCATGCACTCTTTCAGTGTCCGGGCATTTCTGACTTGTGGAGTTATGTCGAACATCTGCTGTCACGTGTGGGACGAATCCATCTGTCGGCCGAGGCCATAGTGATGATTGCCCCACCGTCCTCCTTTAATCGTGCAGGCAAGGCAGTTTTCCTTTGCCTGGTGGCTGTGGTGAAAGAGGTTGTCTGGTGGACCAGGCTGAAAGGAATGAGGACAGAGACTTTTCTCTTTGGTAGAGCCCTCATCGACTTTTTCAAGTTTCGCTTGAAAAAGAAAGTGAGGGTGGAACGGAAGGTGCTGTCCTCAAGTGAATTTATGAAAAGGTGGGTGGAAGTTGTGAAAATGGCAAGAGTGGATGGCACCACTCTAAGTATAGACCTGTGTGTTGGAGGAAATGAGTTGTAGAGGGCACTTGTCCTTGGTGTTCAGAGAGATCTTGGATGGTGGGGTTCCTTGATTATCCCTAGAAGTCCCCCTGTATCAGGAGGATCACATCATTTTCATCTTTTTTTTTTCTTCCATACCTATATATACTATGTATATTTTCCCTCTTTTATTGTATACCGTGTATATATATTAATTTTTTTTTCTCCTTTGCATGTAAACCCCACACTTTATGTCCGTCTTTGTATTGTCCCCCCTCATCCTTCGCCCTGGTGGCAAATAAAAGAAATAATAATAATTATTATTATTATTATTATTATTATTATTATTATTATTATCAAGGTGGCAAGTTGGCAGAACCATTAGTGCTTCCGACAAAATGCTGAGCGGCATTTATTATGGCTCTTTACATTTTGACTCAAATCCCACTGAAGTCAACCTTGCCTTTTTATCTTTTCAGGGTCGATAAAATAAGTACCATCAAGTATTGGGGGTCAATATAATGGACTAGCCCCCTCCTCCAAAATTTCAGGCCTTGTGCCTCTTGTAGAAAGTATTATCATTATTATTGAGCAGGCATTAAAGTGGTGAACTGACAGAATCATTAGAGCATTGGGAAAAGTGTTTTGTGGTAATTTGTTTGGCATTTTACATTCTGAGTTCAAATCTTACTGCGGTCAACTTTAACTGTTATTCTTTGAAGTTTGATAAAATAAAGTACCAATCAAATACAAAGGTTGATAGTGTCAACTAATCCCCTTGCCTCAAAATTACTGGCCTTGTACCCAAATTAGAAACTTTTCTTTGATCTCTTTAAGTTCTGAGTTCAAATCTTGCTGAAGTCAACTTCACCTTTCACCCCTTCTATGTGGATTAAATAAAGTACCAGAAAAGTTAAAGGTATCAAATAAATCTCTCCCTCAACCCTTTAGCATTCAGATTACTCTATCAAATGTAATACATATTCATTTACATTGATTTTGATTAATCATGCATTATCTTGTAGCTTTGATATTTCAATGATGTAATTGATTATGTTTAGAATGACATTGTTAGGTAGGTGTGAGAGGCCGGATCTGGCCAGTTTGGACATAAAATAGGTAGAAAATTGTTGGCCGGATATAGCCGGTTTAAATGCTGAAGGGTAATGAATAACGACAGCCTCATTACTTTCCACAGGGCCTCAGGGTCAATGCCACTACCTGTATTAAGGTATCTGACAAGTGGTCAAGTTCAGATGAAGGAGGGAACTGTGTTCCAACAGGACTCTGCTCTCTCCCACATAACCAAAGGAGTGGCTGGCAGAGAGTCTGCATGATTATGTGATCCCCAACATATGGTCTCCTAGTTCTCTCATTTTGAACCCCTCACTGCTATATATGAGATGTCATTAGAGAGAGGACTGACCAGCAACCCAGAGTAACAAGGAATTGTTAGAGGCTGCTATTATAGGTGGAGTGCATGGGCTCGCACTTCCATTTCCACATTGGGGGTCAATGGGGGTGAGGGTGGGTTTGTTGAATGGCAATTTGGAAATCACAAAAAATATATTGACTTTGCTCTCCCCCCACCCCAATCTTTAATTTAACAGGCTACACAAAAATAAAGAGTGAAAGCAAAACAATTAGCATAAATCGACAGACTGAAATCTCTACTTCAATATAGTTGCATTTCATTCAATAAGTTAATTTCATTTGTTTTCATGTCTGTTTTTCCATGCTAACATGAGTTGCATGAATATGTTATTGGGGCATTATTTTACAGCTAGATGCCCTTCCTGTTGTTAACTTCTTTTTTACATTTTTTTTTAAGTAAGGGATTTCTTATTTCATGTCTTTGAAGGTATAAAGCCAGCAAATGATTTTTGACAGGAAAAAACCTAACTGTGTGTAGCCCGTGATTCTTGGAGACGTGTAAATGTAAACAAATACACAGACATACAGGTGAACACACACACAAACAGATTTCTTTTAGTTTCTATCTACTAAATCCATTCACAAGGCTTTGACTATAGTTAAATATAAGTTTATTCCTAAATAAGCATAAAAGTTTAAAATAACAAAAACTGCAATTATTTTTGCACCAAAACTAAGGAAATCATGTTTGGTCTACTGTTATGACTAACAATGCAATAAAATCATAAGCTGATGTAACAGCTAATTTATTCAAGAACCAGTGCTTGCAATATATTCATTCATTTTATAACCCAAGTTAAATGTAAAGAAACAACTTTGTCAGAATACATTAGGAAGCTTAAGAGAAAAAAAATCAATTGCAATATCAAATGGAATTTAGATTGAAGAGCTAAACTGCCTAAAAAAACCACAAACACTATATGTGCTATGTATGTTGGAAGCATTTCAGAGCCAGTTTTCCAATATTCCTCTATTAGATAAACATTCTGAACAGATTATGAACAACATGCATAGAAGATATCGAACTCTAAATTTTTTAAAACCTTTTCAAACTCCAGTTTCTTAAATTTTTGCTAATATAATGGTTTTTGGTTCTTGCTTTTCTTATTTTTCATTTTCATTTTTCTTTTTGTGCATCACATATATTATGAAATGATTTTAGAACCGTTATACATGTAAGTATCTATATTAAACTGATGTGTAACATTTTACAATAAATAATAATTACATTGATAATATGTTTTAGATTATAATTGTGATGCATTCTTTTGAATAAAAGACATTTTTATTACATGATATTGGTCTTTATGGCGTAATGAAAAGAGTTAACTTTATCCATACATAAAAAGGTGGAATTCATTCATTCATTGTGAATAACATTATGGCAAACAGGTTTAAAATATAATGACAGTTTGAAAGGTAGGACAATCTCCCTTATGTAAACAAGAATAACATTAAATTGCCTAGACAACAATATTTTGTTTTTGTAATTGATCTAAATATAATTTTGAGATATTTCAACGTTCAGTTTAGTATCTGTTTCAAAAGCTTAAGCATCTCATTTGTTTTGAAAAACAACAATTTTATTAAGCTGCTTTATTTATATTATCATCTATATTTTCATAAAAACATCAGTTTAATATCTCTTATGAAAAAACCATAGCATTTATTATGTACAATTAGAAATGAAATTTATTGTGATTATTCAAACCATGATTTTATATCATCATCATCATCATCATCATCATCATCATCATCCTTTAACGTCCGTTTACCATGCAAGCATGGGTTGGACGGTTTAACCAGAGCTGGCAAACCGGAGGGGTGGGAGGGCTAAATACCATGTTCCAGTCTGGTCTGGCTTGGTTTCTACGGCTGGATGCCCTTCCTAATGCCAACCACATCACAGTGTGTGCTGGGTGCTTTTAACGTGCCACCAGCACCGGACTTTCGACGCTAGTGCTTTTACGTGACACAATCACAAGTGCTTTATACGTGGCACTGCACAGGCACTTGATAGACAGACAGACGGACATATGGACAAGACAGATAAGACCGGAACAAATTTCTAAATTTCCAAAATTACAATGGTAGAACACTGCTATCAAATTGTCTAACTTATTTATGTGCTCTAAACTTAATTATCTAGGCAATATCCATATGAGTAAATATATCATTGGCTATGCAATGCAAATCACCATTTTTTCTTTATATATCAGACTCTAACGTTAATTTATGGGGTTACTGGTGTTTCATTTTTTTTATTTCTCTGGGTTGGTTTTTTTTTCTTTTCTTTACATTCTCTTTTAGTAGACAAGAAAAACAAAGAATTTATCAGTGTTATGCCAATATGATAATTTATTGCCACTTCTTAGCCAAGAAACATATATGTACACACCCAGCATATATATATAAATCTACATAAGTGTGAAGAACTTATCTAACTCAGATAAATGTTTTGGCATGAAACTCTATACTAGTGGTTCTCATCCAGGGTCCACATGACCCTTGGAGGTCATATAAGATTTTGTTGTTAAAATTTATGAGCAATAATTTGGTTATTCTTTTACAATACACAAAATATTTTAACAATTCTTTTATACAATTCTTAATAATATTTAATTATAAAATCATAATGGGATTTTTTTAAAACATTGAATAGCTATGTGGGTCCACCTGAGTAAAATAGTAATCAAAGGGGTTCATAGGTAAAAATGGGTTGAGAAACACTGCTCTAGACGATTATAATAATATCAGTTTGCATAGGTTTTAAACCTCAACTTCCAACTTATTTGTGCAAAAGATAAAGATATCAGCTCATCACTATCCTCTATTTTCTCTTGATAAAGGGATTTTAAACCCAAAATATTCTCATATAAAGTAAAAGTGTAAACTGTTGTATTTTCCTTTATATCAAACTTCCTTAGTATTGGCTTTTTAAAACAAGTTTAACAACTCTATCTCCCAATACTTAATTCAAACTACGCTACCTTAATACACTATTGTACAGAAGACTCTTCCTCATGATTTTCACATGAAAAGGGACCAGAGATCTATAAAAAGCATCAACCCATTATATGATTGATCCACACAAACCTAATATAAATCCACATAACCCAGCATATCATGACAATGGGAGAGGGGACATTACAACAGAAAACTAAACATTTCTCTTTGCCATATTAATACTATAATAACATTTGCTTTACAGAAAGATTGTGACAGGGTTAAATTTAAATGATAGCCTTCTTCGTTTATTTGTCAAATTATTCGGAAAGTAAACTCAGCAAAAAAAAAAAAATAACTATATTTTTAAATTTTACTATGTTTTATATATATATATATTTTTTTTTATCCAGTCAATCAAATAAAAGGTTTCAAAGCAACAAAATAGTTCTTAAATTAAAAATCCTCTATTTCCACTAAAGACTGGGAAGCTTTTTTTTCTATTCATGTTTTATATTCTGTATCAGTTATCAATATTTGTATGTGAAAGCCTGTTTTCTTAACGAAGGAAACAAATGTGGGATTTGTTTATTTTAACTTGATTCCCTTTGGAAGAAAATTGCATTGCCTGGCTTTTCATTAATTCCCAAAACATGCCAATTAAATTTGCACCAAAATTTTATCAAGATTATCCATGAAGTTGTGTTATTTTGTTATCTAAGCTGCCCATATTTGGTTTAGCAAAATAATAATTAAAAAAAAAATAAAAGACAAGGAAAAAAACATAGTTCTCTGAACTATGGCAAATATATCTTTCTTAAAGAATGTAATAAATACATTTATTTATTTATTTATTTACTCATTGTTGTTTGCATTATGGTTCTTGTTGGTATTGTTAAGGTGATGCTACTGTTGTTGGTGTTGTTGTTGTTATCAGTTCCTTTTGATAGCGTTACTGACAATTATTCTGGTGAGAATAATAAATGGGGATATCAATATGAGCTATTGTTTTGGTTTTGCTTGACAGAAAACAATCAGTTTTGTGTTTGTTATAGAATAAAAGATGAAAAAAATAAACATTTTCCAAGACAATGGGAAAATATACAAAGAACGAGATAGCAAAATACAAAAAAAAACAAAAAAAACAGGTCTTCACCATCTTTGTTTTTATGTTTTGAATAATAAATATATAAAGAAATATTAATTTAAAGTAAAATGATAAAAGAAAAAAGAAAGAAAGAAGGAGGTTTTCAAAGAAGACAATACTTTTCCTTCCGATTCTGGCCACAAACCATATCATTAAACCCCTTTTTTTTATCCCCTTTCTTCTCCCATAAAATGGAATTAATCAACCTGTCTTTCTTAAACATTATTGATTGTAGGAAAAAAAATAAAGACGATAACAATACTAATAGTATGGACAGAAAGATATCTAACAAAATAATTTTAAGACTAATAAACCAAAGAAGAATAAAGTAAGATAAAGTTTTAAAGTTTTAGAGATGGTAAAAGAACTCTATAATGTTGTTAAGATATCAATGGAAAAAAATCTTTTGTAAAATGTTTACAAGAAATTACAAAGAAAAAATATAACGCCAAGAAATAACTTTCTTCTTTTGAAATTGTAGATAAACGATAGAGATATATGATTACCAAAGTGTGAATTCCAAATCATATTTGTTTTCTTTTAATAATCAAGATTACTGCTATTTTTACTCCTACTTCAACTAAGGTAGTGGAATGGCAAAATCATTAGTGCATCAAACAAAATACCTACAGTATTTGGTTGTCACTTTTTATATTCTAAGTTCAAATTCTATGAAGGTGAACTTCATCTTTCATTCGTCTGTGATCAATAAAATAGAAAATGCCAGTCAAGTACTGACCTTATTTAATATTCCTATAAAGCATCCTGGATGAGAATCATCATCATCATCATTTAGTGTCCATTTTCCATGCTGGCATGGGTTAGACAGTTTGACTGGAGACTGGCAACCTGGAAAGCTGCACCAGACTACATTCCGTTTTGGCTTGGTTTCTACAGCTGGATGCCCTTCCTAACACCAACCACTCCAGAGAGGGTGCTTTTAACATGTCCCCAGCATAGGTGTTTTAACGTGTCACCGGCATGAGTGGTTTTAACGTGTCACTCACACGAGTGTTTTTAGAGGGTCACTGACACGAGTGCCTTTAACGTGTCACCGGCATGTGTGTTTTTAAAGGGTCACTGGCACGAGTGTTTTTAACGTATCACTGGCACGAGTGTTTCTAATGTGTCACCAGCACGGGTGTTTTTAACATGTCACCAGCACAGGTGTTTATAACATATCACCAGCATGAGTGTTTTTAACATGTCACTGGCACAAGTGTTTTTAACATGTCACCAGCACCAGTGTTTTTAATGTGTCACCGGCACAACTGGAAATATAAAATAAGACTAAATCTATTAGTTGAATTATAGGACACTATAAGCCTGATATATTGAAGCACAATTACAGATCACTTTCATTGGTAATATATTTAGTACCTCCTTTGACATTACACCATTTCCTTTGGATCTGAGACTATTGTTGTCTGTTAGTCTAAGGTTAACCTTCATTCATTAGGTCTATGATAAAATATTTTACAGCCACAACCAAGCAGTCATTTTCCAGACATAGTGTAAGTAGAATCACACCATTAAATGAATCCTTCCATTCCTTTTTCAAGATGGCATTGTATGATTTTCAAGATGGCATTGTATGATTTTCAAGAACACTTCTTATTTTTAGCAGAGTGAACAACCACATAAAGCCTTCCTTAGTGATATATCAAATCCTCAGCCAATGTAGAAATATGTCTTTCAATTATAAATTTCCTTAGCTTAGGTCCAGAAATTATTTTATAAAGTAGATTAGGCCATAATCAGTTCAATGATCTTCCATATATTAACCTTTTCTGAAAGAATATGTCTTAGATATACCTGATACAACAACCACCCATTGTAAAGTATTTATATTTTAGTTTCATTCTTCAGATATATAATGTTATGCAAGAACCTTTCACTAAGTTTTGTTTCAGACACCTACTTAGTAACAACAAAGTATATTTTACAAAATACCTTCAAATTCTTGATTATTTTAGAAATAAAACACAACACAGATAATGTATTGCATTTAAAACAATGTCATAAAAGGGTTATTGAGTACAAATTTCATTAAGTTTACAAGATAAAAGGTGGCACCAATCTTGGTGGTATTAGAATTCAAAATAGTGAAGAATTAAATTATATACCACAATTTACTTAGTTTAAACACTCCAGTGGAAGTTTCTGTCTACAATTTGCATTGATAATTTCATTTAACTGATTTTGTTTTTTAACTCGCTATATTATATTACATATGTCAGATCCTATATTAGATCTATTAGATATGCAGAAGACTCCTCTGAGGTATTTTCCCCTGCAGACTCTACTTTTGTTTTCTTCTTTGCATTATTTCAGTTACTGACAGAAAGACAGGCAGTCAGGCAGGCAGAGTCTGTAGTCAAGTAATAGATATTGGTTTCAAATTTTTGGCACAGGACCAGCAATTTCAGTAGAGGGGGGGGGTAAGTCGATTACATTGACTCCAGTACTCAACTGTTACTTATTTTATCAAATCCGAAAGGATAAAAAAAAGGTAAAGTCGAGCTTGGTGAAATTTGAACTCAGAACGCAGAGACAGACGAAATTCCATTAATCATTTTTGCCTAGCATGCTAATGATTCTGCCAGCTTGCCGCCTTAATCAGAAAATACTAGTTGTTGTAGTTGTTGTTGCTATTAAGTCCTAGGTCAACCCTGGTTGAACAGGCCTATGATCAAAGGCCAAAGATCATCCCAACGTTTGGAGGATAACTAGAATGACATTATTTATAGTTATCCTTGTTTGGAGGATAACTAGAATAACATAACCATTTTAAGATGGTTAGATACAATTTGAGAGAGATCCAGCAGTTAAATCACTATGTAGAGGTTGCCATATATTGGTCTGACATGGCTTAGTTTTAATAACTGGTATAGTAATTTTCATTTACATTTGTGATGATGTCATTGAGAATAACATGAATGTTACAGAATCCAATTTCATTTCCTTTAAAGATATGAGGCTTCATACAAATATATGAAATCATTATTTGAAATCATTGAACTGAGTCACTGTAGTATTATTGATGAAGCAGCATATATAAACGCATCATTGATTTTTCAAATGTGCAGCAATGAAACAATATCCCCTAAGGTGTGAGAGATGACACTAAACACAAAGTTATTTGGCTTCTCAGTGAACACACAGTATAGGTGACTTGGATTGGGTAATATGATAATGATAAATGAGAGCACATTCATTTTATGGAAACTTTACATCTCATCATTACGATTATATTCTCCAATGTCCACATCATTATTATTAGCAATGTCACCATCATCATCATCAGCATCAGCAGCAGCTATATTGTCAACCCCATCATCATCATTATAATCATTTTTATTGATAAATCATCATTAATAGGAATAACAGCTATGTGGCTAAGTTGTTAAATCAATGATATAACAAGTGAGACTTCAAATACAGCCATAAATATTTGTTCATGGTTAGACTAGATAAGTCTGTAGGATGACTTGCTCTAGTTAATCAAGCAACATAATATTTATCGCTTATATTTCATAATTGATTGGTTAGTCTTAGGAAAGACATCAGGCAGTAAAAGTCATGCTTCAACAACCAAGAAAAAAAGTCCTTCGATTTGTGTAGCTATCACATTAATGAATTATTAACTGAATCTTGTGATGTTTTTTTCATACAAATGATAAAATCATTTTTCGTCTTTTTTTTTTTCAAATACCTCAAACCATTATATTTAATGAACTGCATATAAAGTAAGACTTGAATTTTTGAATTAATTCAACAGTTTATCACACCTACAAGGATTGCAATGACAACAATATTGAAACAAGTAACAGCTATGATTAGAAGACCACCTACATATGTAACAAGCTGGTGCTTTTGCCAACCCACACAGTTCATTCCTCTTTATCTACCCTCTTACAAGTGTTCACCCCCCAGACTAGCAGTTATCAAATGATAAGATGCAGTACACTGCTTGTGTTACAAGATGTAGCAAGATGTACCAAGATGTACCACAGAAATAATATAATTTTGTTCTATATTTTTGAGACGCGGAATTACGTACATTATTTATATTATATACATTGGATGGATGGATATGTGTCCTCATCTTGTAATGTTGTTAACACAACATATTGGCTGATGTACTCTCCAGCCTTGTTATTATTATTTCATGAATTGAACTCGGAATTGCCTGGAATTGAACTCAGAATCTTGGGGTTAGTAGCCCTCGTTCTTAACCACTACGCCATATGCCCGTG
>JAOPUL010003388.1:19059716-19071372 GCA_027564515.1 Octopus rubescens | reverse complement strand
GGCACTATAGTGCGTGTGTTATCATTGGCTTCATCGACAAAGTGACTATCCCTAAACATATATATCTATAGGTGAGGGAGTATTTATGCCTGTTTGTACCTCTGTATATAAATATTAATGATATAATACTATATAACACAAAGTATGTAAAATATAGCTTTTCAAATTCTGGCACAATGCTGGCAGTTTTAGGGAGAGGCTAAGTCGATTACATCTACCTCAGTTTCCAACTGCTGCTTATCTTTTCAACCCCCAAGGATGAGAGGCAAACTCAACCTCAGCCGAATTAGAACTCGGAACATAAAATATGTGCTACCTTTTTTACCAGCTCGCTCCTTAGAAGTATGTAATTATCATAAAGTTGAACGTAATGTATGCACTATCTGATAACATATTTATGTAACCTGCAAAAGTTGTAGATTTTTGCGTATGTGTATATGTACGTCCGTATATGTTTTGTTCATGTCAGTGCTGATGATTGTGTAAACTGCGTTTACAAACATAATTGCAAGCTTAAAATGTATTAATGCTTTGCTAATTGGTGCATGTAATAATTGCATGCAATTTGTTTTCACATCTCAGCAATCGACAATTGAATCCTTCTGATATTGCATAATATTTTAAGATTTAATTTTCAATCATTACTACATTAATTTGCGAGTACAAAATCTTCCTCTTTCTTGTCACTGCGATTATATTAACGTTAAAGCCACATGCACTCTAGTCACACGATTATATGAAGCAAAGATAAAAAACTACCAATGTCAGAATATAATAGAAAACAGAGATACCGCAGTCTTCAATCAATTAATCGTGAACTTTACACAGTCAAACAATTGTAATTCTGATTTAAATGATTTAAACTATATTTCAGGAGTTGTATTTAATGAAAACTACAATTTATTGAAAGCTGTCCAGAGGAAAACAATCTATTAAGGATGTGATAATAAAGTGATTATTTGTTAATCATCTTCAATTCACTCGCAAATTTTACAATCAATTCTCTATAAATGTGTAGTCGGTAATGTCATCTTAGATAATTTTGCTAAAGGCTGTGTAATCATAATCGACGCAGAAAGCTTTGCGTATATATATGTTTATATATATATATATATATATATATATAAATAAAAGGAATTCCAACTTTATCTGGTTTTCACGTGTTATTTACAAGTTTTCAATAATGTAATATAAGACAATATAATATAATATAATATAATATAAAGTAAAATGATTAGACTGTTAAATGTTCATTCTGAATGAACTAGTACTTTCATGCATTAATCTATGCAATCTTCGGGTTCATGTAGTACGGGTTACAGTCATGCTTTACAAGTTGCAACTGTAGTGATATTTTTAAAAAAATGATTGCTTTAAATACATTTCGGGTAGGCTCCAAACTATTAGTTTTTGCAAACTGTATTTTGACCAATTAGTGTGTAACTTCACTGAATTACTTAAGCTGATTGGTTGTTTGGTTTAGGCGTCATGATTTGTTGAACATATCAAATGACCTGTATTTTTACTTTGGCCGAACAGTAATTGTTTGGTTATTTTTAGGAGTGTCGTTAATAACATCATCATCATCATCATCATCATCATCACCATCATCATCATCATCATCATCATCATCATCATCATCCTCATCATCATCATCATCATCATCATCATCATCATCATCATCATCATCACCGTCGTCATCATCATCATCATCGTCATCATCATCATCATCAATTATTATTATCGTTGTTGTTTGCCTTTATTTTCATTTAAACAAGTTGCATCCTTGTCTCAACCTGTGACGTCAAGGGACAATAATGTTTTGCATCTAAAGATGCAAACAAGTGAGGTGCCAAGCAACTGAAAAAAAAACTGTTTCCCATGAGTAAAAAATCTCTTATAACAATTAAACTGAATGAATATGATTGAATTTACACATAGAGTAATTTACGTAAAACATGTGACTACTCATATGTATGACCGTTTGCAATTCACTTATTTTATGTTTACCAGTTATTTTGTCTACATACTTTTTTTTACTCCGTTTGATATCATTGCAAGTGCTACAATAACAATAAGTTATGTTTGTAAGTTAATATACATTCTTCTGATTTCTATCCCTCCAAGTCTTCGTATTTGATCAACTTTCAAACGTTATCAGAGATATGCTTCTGTCAGCAGGTGATGCAACATTCATAAACAGACAATCGTTTCAACAGTATTTTCCAACAACGCTATCTGGTCGGTTAATCTGAATTTTCCGATCAGTTTGAGCATTGAAAATTGAAAGGATGGTAACTCCAACATTCTGGACTAAGCTTAACATCCAGCCGTTTGCTTGTCGCAGTCAGCTAGAAAATCCTATGTTTGCAAAATGAGTGTTGAGATTGTAATAACCCCCGACCGTCTTCTTTTCTCAGAAGTTATATTCGATCTGTGTCTCCTTTTGGGTGACGATGCATTGTCATCAACGTTAGGGATTTTGACGTCAACTTTTTTGATCTCAGAGATGGACCAAGTAATAACATCGAAGCTGTATGCGATTCCATGCATGTCTAACGTGTTTAAGGCCTCTGTTTTGTTTCTGGCATTCGTTTTAGTTTTCAAATTAGCTCTTACTCAACGATAGCATTCCTTTGTTTTCTATTTTCTCATTTGTGAGTGCTTAATTCCATCTTCACACACAACTAAATACTTATAACTTCCCTCCGTCCTAATTCTTTTATTTCGGAATAGCTGTCTAATGACCCCTTTCAGGGTCGATAAACTAAGTACATGTCAAGCACTGGGGTCGATGTAATCGACTAGTTTATCCCTACACATTTCAGACCTTGAGCCTATAGTAGAAATATTCGTTGTTGTTGTTGTTGTTTTAGTGGAGTAACTGAACGTACAGATTACCAAATCATATGTTAGTGTGAATAAATCACGTCTCTCTGTATTACGGATTCAATACTCACAGAGTTCGATCTTGTTTTGAAGAACACAGCGGTCATTAGAACAAAAATTAGTTATTTCATCATCGAATAATACCCACTAACAAACAAATTTGTGACCTTATGCAATTGTGAAAAGTTACTATTATTCATACGGCCATGATTATCATTGTTTTCATCAATTCTTGTTGCTATATTTAGTCATTAAATAAGGGGAAGGGTAAGAATAATAGGAAGAAAGAGATGAGAAGAAAAAGAGAAAAGGTCGATGAGAAAAGAAATTTTGACAAGTCTCTAAATTGCAAAACTATCAATAGCCAAGCAAAGTAAACGTCAACCTAGTTATACTGAAGGAGACTGATCGTTAGTAATGTTCATAATGGATTCGATGGCGCCTACAAACACGCTAGACCAATAAAGAAATGGCCACTAGCTTAACTAGAATAAAGAGGATTAATCATCTTCTTATTTATGGAGATCTGCAAACTTGACAGTGAACACGTAATATTGAAATAGAACCAGTCATTAATATCATGGGAATAGCGTATACGTGTGAGCTGCTTTTCTATCAAGTGAATACTGAAATATAAGTGTGAATTATTACTGCATCTTTGTCCGATGCTGCGTGATGCTAACATTTTTATGTTTCTTATTTTCTTATTGTTATCTTGTGGGTGTTCCATGATTTTGCGTCTTTCTCTTCCTCAAATTACGTGCTTGAGACGTTTACTTGACGTCTTGTCAAAGATCTGTTTAACATGTCACAGAGCTTTTTTTTCTCCCTGGTAATTGATCCTATCAATCTCACAAAATACTGTAATCCGTATGAATAAAATAGTACCTCTTCATTATCAAGTATTTATCATTTATCGTTAACCGTTTGTTGATAACGTTAAAATGTTTCTTCATTGTTTTCTCCTTCCGTTTGATCCTGTAGTGTGATTTGAACTCAAATATTTCGATATATACACGGTTATGTATTTATGCTACTACATTCTGTACATGCACGATGATAATGTTATCGCTAATGATATTTGATGGAGGTAAAATATTACATTTATTGTAAATTGTTTCTTTTCAATGTACTAGATTTTTCGTGAAATGTATAGGCTTAAATATATATAAATTTAGAATTATTTGATGTACGAATCATTTCTATAAATGTAATATTAATATTAAATATTTCATTAAGCATTAGACACGGTGGTTGCCTTTTAATTAAGGCTTTACATTTCTAAAGTAAGCCATGTAACAATACAGCCTAAATTAATAAAACATATTTAAAATAACCAGATTTATTTGTTGCACGAAAAGTATTTTTATTCTAAATAGCTGAGACTATATCTGAGTAACAAAAACTACTAATGTAATGCCAGTATTGACATATTTAAGGGGAAATGCCGCTTGTGTTTGCTAACTAGAATTTCATAACTGCTTTTCAATAAGTTAGTCAGAAAAAATGAGTGGCGAGATAATACAGGTGATGCACATCAGAACCCTTTGAATGACAACTTCTTTATTATCGATATTCGTTCAGTATCCATACTTGTTACTTAGCATGATGTCAAATAAATATACAAATTCAGTTTTGTAATCTAGAAAAGCTATCAAACTGTTAATCATAGATACCCGACTCTGACAGCGTTGTTTAGATAATATATTCATTATGTTACTAATTCTATGGAAACTCGTTTGTTAGCTGGCGATATCAACTGAAGCAGAAGTTGGAAAAAAAATCATGATTAGATGTGTTTAGATAATATTCAGCGCTTTACCGAACTTAAACCTCATGAATAAAATTCATAACTGAAGACAGCAGAGCATCCTATAAGCGGTTCTATCAGTATCTAGTAGTTTAAACATTAAACCACATTTACACTTCTATGATTTAACCAACCGGAAAGCTAAATGTTTATTTTCACTGATATGATATTTATGATTCTAAATTCTTTCACTATATGTATTTTCATGTGCGATTATTCGTTTTCTAATCTGTATGTCATACTTTTGAATGCTTGCTCAGATTTGAGTTATACTCATAATAAAACTATGAAAAGTTGGTGGATACTGAAACTAAACATAAACATCATATTCATTCAGCCATTACCACTTCTCACACGAATTAAAATATCAAAGGTATTTAGATTTTGAAAAACCTTTCAACATATACTTATAAAAAATATATTAAACATTGAGAGATTAGTTGAAATGCAAATGTGGGAACAAAGCACTGTTTGATAACACAGGCCAACAAAAAAATGTTTTTTACTTTGTTGCCAAATGATTTGGACCTAAATAAGGTGTTTTGGAAATACAGAATCCGAAAATGCTATCCATCTATTACCATCTTGCCAAGATTTTAAGATACTGGATCCATTGAATTTCACTGTTTTTTTTCTTTCAATAAAACAGCTTATGAGGAACAAGGCATAACATAGAAATTGGTTTGACCGCGAAACCAGAATGCTTTCTTAAAATTCTAATGAAAACAAGCAAAAATCTAAAAATGTCTAGACAAAATACATCATCGTTTATACCTAATTTCCCATGAATATGCCTTTCGAGGACTTTCGTGAGTGCTGAACCCTCAAAATCTCACGAACCAAGTTCCAGCAATAGTCCACCATCATATGCAAGTCCCATCTACCTCGATACCTTTGTTTCATTGATTTAATGTCCTGATAGAAACGTTCTCCCTGTTCGTCCATTGTCATCAATATTCTCAGGGAATTCAGCAAGATCACTGTGGAGACAGTGCAGCTTTATGCGCATATTTGCTCCCAACGTTTGAAAGTTCTTCAGCATGTTATCAACTATTTCGCCATATTTGGCTGCTTTGTTTTTGTCTAGAAAGTCATTTACAACTACTACAAATGAATTCCATACTGCTGCTTCAATGCAATTCATTTAATTTAATAAGTGTCCATCTATCATAAGTTTCCTGATTTGGGGTCCATCAAATACCCCACCTTTTACATTTTCACTGCTCATACCGGGAAATGTGCAGCAGATATAGTAAAAGCAAGGTCCATCTTTATCCAGAGCTTTAACAAACTGCTTCATAATGCCACGTTTGATATGGAGTGGAGGTAGGAGGATTTTTCCAGGTTGAACTAAAGGTTTTTCAACCACATTAAAAGAATCTGCAACTAATTTTCGTTGTGGTCATTCTTTGATCACCCCATGTTTTCCCTGGCTCTATTGCCCCACATACATAAAATATCATGGATATTTGGTGTATCCAATTTGTTACCCAGGAAAGAATTGACGATCTTAAGGCCCACACATGTCACTTACTGATGATTGAGGGTTTGGGTATCGTGAAAATCTAGTCGTGGTGGTAAAAAATGGATTCCACTTTTGAATTAAGCATATCAAAGAACATTCAAATCAAATACACATGTCTTTTCAACAAAATACCTGTGGGGTTGGGTAATATATAATTAGGGAATCAAGAGAAACATAGCACTTTACAGGGAAGTCATTATCGATACACTGATGATATACGCTTTTTAATCAGTAAAACATTTTATCTAAAACGATTCAGTAAGAAGTGAAGAAACAGATAATCAATAAGTATATTTTTCTCTACGTGTGTATTTTTGCACACGCACATACACGCACACACACACGTATACACACATCATACACATATGTAAACAAACACATAACATTTATATATTCATTGGAATAAGGATGGTAACAAATAAAGACTCAATACCGCAAGAGTAGTCTTAGGTATTTATTTGTATGGCAATTTACCAAAATTATAAATTTGTTTTTATAAATATAAATTAGAGGTTTTTAGATAATGTTCAACGCTTTACCAAATCTGGACATCATTGAATGAAATTCCTAACAGAAAACAATAAAGAATCCCATTAACGCCCTTATCATTAGCTGATGGTTTGAACATTAAACCACACTTGGGCTACTACAGAACTTAGAAATAAAACTTAATGTTGATTACTAATGTGTTTTGCGGAGGAAGAAAGGAAATAAAAGTGAAAAGAGTGATAATTTGTGAAATGGGTGAAGAATATTTGAAAATATTATCCTTTAAATCCATATTAGATAAAGTCCGACAGAGAAAACGCACTTGTGTTTAACGAAATGGTTGAATTAATGTTTGAAATTTAGATCGTTAAATTCACATTTGGATAAAGAAAAGTAAACATGAATACGCCAGGTAACGACTCACATTAAAAAAACCAAATGTATAATTTATACATTTTACAGGGTAAGTGTGTTAGGTCTATAGCTAAAGGTTTGGTTCAATATTATTTTTGTTAAATTTGAAAGTTAAAAAGCTCAAAAGAAATAGAAGTTCGGATTTGTTTATATTAGCTAGATCGGGGGGAAAAACAAATAAACAGGGACTTTAACCATTGCAGGCTTCCAGAAAGAGTTGAGTTCCGTTTAAAGTGTTGCAACTCAATCCCTGTAGAAAAGACATGAGGAAGGAGGAGATTCCAAAGGACCGAAGTTCTAAGGAGAAAGGATTAAGTATGATGGTCAATGCAAAACCTGCGGGCAGTTAAATGTGTAATCAAAAGCTATGCAAAGGTACTAACCCCCATTTATAAAGGTACTAACTCCCATTGTAAAGGTACTAACACCCATTGTAAAGGTATTAACTCACATTGTAAAGGTACTAACTTCCATTGTGATTTCATGATTTTGCTAAAACAGTATACACTGCTATCCATATGATAGACTTCGGTGTGTCAAATATATAAAACACCTATGTTATTGAATAAATGCATATATGTATATCAATACAAGGCATACTGGTAAAACATAGCTTTGAAAAATCTCCACAAAGTGTTAACTAGCCTGACATATTTCTTTGTGTCATAAAAGAAAAATGTTGTTGAGCTACAGATAGTATACGCCTTGCAAATGGAAACATCTCTTTCGAGATCTGTGTGAAATATATTCATCGACCACTGCTTTGAAAACTACTCCATCTCTACCGAGTTAACAAATCTACATTTATATTGAAAATCTTTAGAGCAATATGTTAGTAAATGCTTAAGTGATAGTCTCGAAAATGTAGGATTTTCCCGCAAAGAATGTTTAGAGATAACACACTTTATACATATATTCTATAAGAGGAACAGTGAAAATATGCATGTCTTTTCTAATGTTCATCATAAAACACACATACACATATATGTATGCAAATACCAACCTACACATACACATATACACATACCTACATATCTATAAATAAATAAATAAACAAATAAATAAATAAATAAATAAATATATATATAACCCCTAAAAATGATTTGTATATACTGACGTGACATTATATTATAACATAACCCTTATTAACGAGTTTGTATATAACCATGTGTATTTTTAATAAAACCATTACATTTATACCTAGTGTGCATTTTCATTATTTCCCTTCACTTTTCTCCTATATATATATATATATATATACGTCCATCCTTTCATATACCTGCATGCACAGACATCTGTTTAAGAGTTCAGATAAATGGTGTGAGTGCAGGGTATTTCCATGAAGTAGTGTGGTACAGAGTAATTGAGGAGTATAATAGCATACTTCAAAAATATGATAACTATAAACAGATAAAATATATAAATAATTCATATACTTTATCCAAATATATCCAAACGGGATAGGTTTATGCTTTAGAAGATTCAGTTTAAAGTTGACAATGGCGAGTATTTCAGTGTAGCCCCACTAACTCATAATCTACATAGAAACGTTGCACATTAAGTCCATGATAAAACAGAAGCTTAAAAGAAATCATAATTAGATATTTTTAGATCATAATCAGCGCTTTACCGAACTTACATCTCATAGAATGAAATACATAACTGAAGACAGCAGAGCATCCTATAAGTGGTCCTATTAGTATCTAGTAGTTTAAACATTAAACCACATTTACACTTCTATGATTTTTTCCAAAAAGGAAATTGCATGATTACATTAGCAAATTGAAAGGATATTCTGTATAAATACGACTAGATAGTAAATGGTAGAAATCAAGTTCTGATTGGAAAGAATGAATTTAGTGTGCGTCTTGTGTTGTGTGCACAATGACTTAATGGAGCTACAAAAAAAAAACACTACTTATCGAGATGTATGTTTAAAGATCATTCAATAATCAATATATTTTTTATTATGGAGGTTCAGTGTGTTGCTGGTTAAACAAGTTACATATTTGGTCAGTGATTACGGTGTAATTTTATTCATTATGATACCTGAGGTGTTTGCAATAACTAAAAGTCTTTAAATATTTTGTTGGCAGAGGGAAAAAATCAGTATGAATGTTTGTTGAGTGTAGAGATGAAATTTGTGCGTAAAAGATTTCCTTACCATCATATGTACAGATGTTACTTGGTCTTTTATTATCAGGGTACAATTTTGAGAAAGAATGTTCCATTTTCAATTATACTTTTAATCTTTATATCCGAATTATAGCAGGTAAGTACCATTTCTCGGAGTGAGATTCGGGATATATGATAATGTTGACTGAAGCGGAGTTTAAAAGGATCAGAAATGATACTGACGTCACTTTAGAAAATGTTTGGGTATTATCAGTGTACGTTCTTAGTTAACCAATTAGAATTAAGAGGAGACAAGAAATACGCTTTCTACAATTGTAATTACTTATAGTTATGTGAATGATCTTGGTTAGTTTAGTTTAGACAGAGTTAATGAAGCAAGCGACTAAGCAAACTTCGGCGTTGTTGAGTATAATATTTCAATCCTGTTTTAAATATTTTCTAAAGCTATGTGGGGTGCAATGTTAGGGGAAATAAACATCGGAGATGCTTTGTCCCACGCAGAAACTGCAGGAGCTACTCAGAGGATTTGGAGATTCCAAATTATCGCAATGGTTAAAACCATTCCGTTTCAACAGCAGGTCTCTCAGGGTCATAAGCGTCTAGCCCCTTAGATCGTACGCTTCACCTGAATAGAGCAGCGAGGACTGAATTAGTCTTCGCATGCGGATGGGTTCCATGTTTGGTCTCTTAGCAACCATAGCCACATTGAGCTGGTTTCAGCTGTCGTGCCTATTTGATTGGTGGCTTTCTTCAGTTCTGCAGGAAACATCGCACCGATCTAACTGGCAAGTCACAGCAGCCGACTTCATTAAGGTCGCATGCTATCCCTTGACAACGGCCTCGTCGATCAAGTCCTGATATTTGATTTTATTTAACTGGTGAGAAATATAGAGTCTCTTCTCACAGGGAATTGTGCGTTCGACCACCATGGTTGTTTTTATACTAATGAAGAGCAGTGTAAAATGAGGAAAAGTTTGACTATAGGATTGGTGTATATTTCATTGCAAGTTGGAGTAAACCAAACATCATTTTGTTGAGAAGTTTCACTTTTAATTAATCACAATTAATTTTTGTTGTAATTAATTCTATCATTAATATCACGCCTCAAGAACCATTAAAGAATGATTACAGAATTATTTGTTGACTGGTTTTAAAGTCTAAGACAAATGTTACATGCTATTATTATTGAGATGGTTAGAATTATTATGGACGGCACAAATAGTTCGATACGTGAAGTGAAACTTAAAATTAACAATTGCGAAGTGAGTCGCCATCGTTATTGAATATCTAATATTTTTGTAAAAATGTAAATTTTTCCCAAGCTTGTCAGTACACTGGGAATTCAATTATTGAGAGACATAATCCATTCTATGTATGCCACCTTCAATTCGAGAAACAATTTTTAAATCTAGACAGTAGCAATATTCCTAAAATGTCACTAAATTTCGCCAAATTGATTGCCTCCAGATTTGCCATAATGACGTATTGGACTGAATCTTTTGTCATATGTTCCAATAGTTTTACATGTCTGTGATATAATGTTTATTTCAGAAACTGTATTGTCTGTAATTTATGTACGATTTTGAAGAAAACAATATGTAAAAGAGGCATAGTAATTTTCGTTTTATATATAAGTGTAGGAGAGATTAAAAACTAGTCTACAGGTAAATACGTATTGTAACATAACTGTAAAGGTGTGCCCCTTTAAATTTTGATAAAATATATAATAAATGTTTGCTAATGTTTTCTATGTTAGTTTTATTGGGGTCAATTATTAAAAATAGGTTCTATTTTGAAATTTGATTTATGGTATATAAAGTAAAATAAAGTCGGTGAACGAGAAGAGGTAGGTTATATTTTTATAAATGTAAAGATTAGATGCTGTTTATTAGTCGTGAATAAGAACATAATTAAGTGTACAACAATTGGTTTCTTTAGGAGAGAGGAATCTGCGACAAATTCTAGAAACTATTTGCTATAGATTTTTACTAGTAGCTGATTGCACGTAGAAATAGCTAGAATGTTAATTTCATGTAACACTGAATCTAATTTTGCTTAGGGGTTTATTTCTCAATATTCAGAATTAAAGTTTTTATTTTAATTAAAGAAAATAAGTCTTCTTTGAAAGTTATTAATGGATTATTAGCTGGTGGAAAGTTTTCGACTTGAACTTCTCTGAATTTTCTTTCTTATTTTTTCCTCTATTTTGTTTTCAATGCCTATTTTAGTTCTCAAAGAATACACTTTCTAAGTAATTTCTGATGAAGGAAAGACATTTATAATTTTCTAGACGTGCATAAAAATAAATACCTCTATAATTATGACGCTGCATACACACACATTGTATGTATATGTTTTTTTTATGCCTGATTATGTATATATGCATATATATA
>JAOPUL010003388.1:18972281-18986794 GCA_027564515.1 Octopus rubescens | reverse complement strand
GTGTGTGTGTGTGTGTGTGTGTGTGTGTGTGTGTGTGTGTGTGTGTGTGTGTGTGTGTGTGTGTGTGTGTGTTACTTGCTTTCAGAATAGAAATAAGAAACTGCTGGTCTCCTAATGGAACATATGTTTCTATAACGTATCTTTTTAGCTGTTGAGTAACATCGATAACACAACTTATGTTAAGTATCTTTTCACTGTACTGTGTAAAAGAAATATGTTTTATTTGCGAACTAAAATCTTTGTAGCATCCATTGAGGTCAAAATCCTCACCAGATATATGAAAAACACATTTTGTTTAAATATTCTTTTGAATTCTCCATTACGAAAAAAGCAAATAAAAAAAAAACCAAAGACCATATAAATTTTGCATACCTATATAACCAGTTTTGTTTTGTTTTTGTTTTCGCGTTGGAGGGGTCTTTTTTTTTCATTATCATCTTAATTTGTTTTCTGTGTTGTTATCCCATATGAATAGGTTATGATATTTTTTTATGAAATATAATATGTGAGATTGCTGTTGAGCTATATTTCTTTCGTTTGTGTGTATTGATCTGAGTTCGCATGTGTGTGTATGCCTGAGAGAGTGTGAAGATATATACGTTTTTGAGTGTGTTGTTCTTTGCTTACAATAGTGAACTGAGTGTTTTCTGCATAACATACATTAATCTGCTAAATGAGAGTATCAGCATCTTGATTTTCTAATACTGTATTATGTTAGCGCTATGATTCTATAAAATGTAGTAGTAAAACTGTCGTTATGAAGTTAGTGTTATTGCAGGCAAGTATGACCTACGCGCAAATTTGGTGTTATTCTGATATGGTTTTGAGGCCGCAGAAATCTTACTTGCATTCTATCCTTCTATGGCCGACACAATAAAGTACCACACATGTGCTGAGTTCGAATGCCACCGGGGACGACTTTGCATTTTGGGGACGATAAAAAAAGTACCAGTTTAGTACTGGTGTCAATGTGATCGAGTATCCCCATCCCCGGAAATATCAGGCTTTGTGCCTAGTATAGAAAGGATTATTATTATTATTATTATTATTATTAGTAGTAGTAGTAGTAGTAGTAGTAGTAGTAGTAGTAGTAGTACCATCAAATTGGCATGAATCGTTAGCATGTCAGGCAAAATGTATAACGGCATTTCTTCCGGTTCTCTCCTTCTCTCCATTCTGAGTAAAATTCCTCCGTGGTTTGCTTTGCCTGTTATCCCTTAGAGTTCGATGAAATAAGTATTAAACAAGTACTGATTATCGGTGTATTTGATTTGGCAACCCCCTCAACATTGCTGGCCTTGTGCCAAAATTAGAAAGAATTATAATTATTAACAGTATCATCAGCAGTAGTAATCGCAGTCATAGTAAAAGAGAAAGCAGCACAGACGTAATGTTTTTGTTGTTGTTACACTGGCAAGTTTCTTTGCATTTACCTTTGCCGACGCGATCCACCATAGTTTAAAGAATCTAATGCCTAACAATCGTTGGAAAACGATTTTCTTCCTTCTAATCTGATGAAGAATTTTGTTTTTGGATGAGTTGTAACAAAGCAATCAATCTCAGTAAATAATATCAACAGAAGAATTAATCATAGCACTGAACTCTTGAGGATTAACTATTCCCAAACGTTTCCACGAAGTAATATAATCAGAAAGTCTTCGGTAAACAATGTTTTAAGCAATTTTATATTTCCACGCCAACAAATATGCATTCCTGTATATTTACTTAGAAATTCATTTGCTACAACTTCGACAAGTTGCGATGAGCTACACTTTACTGATGGTGTTCAGCGATTCGGAAATGTATTCAATGTTGTCTCCCGTTTTTGTCACGGGAAAAAAAAAAGAAAACACATTATTTATCAACTTTTTTTTCTATCACAGAATATTATATTCTGTTTTTTTTTCTTCTTAATGTTCCGTAACTTAAATATATTGACACCTACTTACCGAATGAGCAAGAAAATTTGGTGAATATCAATAGTGAAGTGTGTGATAATGATTGAACGATTGTAATATTTTAGAATTGATAGGATAAACAAGAATTGTGTGTTTCCATTGAAAGATTGTGCTGCCAAATTCTACATGATAATACTTGCATATTTGGATACTTGAAATGGTTCAAGGAAAAGCACATTTAGTGCATTTGGATAGAACTAAATAATCACATTATTATTAGATTACGAATCATGAATGGGAAAAGGGACTGCAAGTAATATATTTCGTATATAACCCCTACAATATTTTCACGGCCTGTTGGAGAGGAGAATGAACAACTATTCTGATCAGAAAGAGATATTAATTAGGTGAAGGTGGTTCTAGTTAACTATACGATATTCATTCTTAGGGGATAGGTAAATCGATGTTAATGCACTTAATTTAGTGAATGAAAACAGTAGAGTTAATCAAAATTTAAATGGTGGTGTGGAGCAAAAACACGTTAACTTAATGAAAAATTGTATAGAAGAAAACGTAATACACGAATTTCAAATTAGAATTAATTTAAAGATTGACTAAGAGCATCCACTGGGAATTGAGTCTTATCTTGTTAACTATGTTGACAAAATGTCTCACGTTTCCGTATTATTATAGCTCATCGTCGGTGTATAGTATTTAGTGATTTTTTTGTCAGATCTAATATAAAAGAAATTTAAAGAGTTTAGGATATTAAACGCTGATAGTTGTGATACCAATTAAACAAGTATATCCTCTTCCTCGTGTTAAACTGTTCATTAAATCGTCGCTAACATACTTTAATTAAGAACATTTATTAAACCAGCAGTAAAAAGAGTAGTATTCGCCTGATGATTACTTATGGTCAGAATATCAAGGAACATAACTCCAAAATATAAAAATCAATTGACAATCAAATAAAGACATGTAGTGGGATCGTGAGATAATGTTGATACTTAAATTTCCGAATTGTTTTCCTGTCACTAATCTTCCCAAAACAATCTATAAATGCCGCCTTTAATACTAAGAGCATCACCAGTTATTGCAATGTCAATCCCTGTTTTGGTTTGCTACATTATGTTAGCAATGAGCCGAGTATAAATTGGTTTCTAATATAAGACACACATATATTTAGCTGGCCCCGCACATTTATGTTAAAGTCTTAGAAGAGCTTGTTTACTTCATGCGTAATACGTATTATTGAATCTAAGACCTTTCCTCAATAACAAGTATTGTATTATCTTACATTTATGTCGATCAGTGATGTAGCTTCTCTTTGCCTATCACAGTTATATGTTCCATAACTCAATGATCATTTATTTGTTTTCCCGAACCAATCTGTGAATCACGTGCAGTGGTTTATTTAACACTTTCGAAAGTAACAAATCCTCTCAATCAAAACTATTTATTTCTGTCATCTAATCTCTTATATTGCTTTATATTTACCTCCTTCCTTCAATAATGGGAAAAACAAAATGGAAGTTTTAAGAGTTTTACTTGTTGTAGTAGTATAAATACACACGAATTACTACATCTTTTGCAGCTGCTCTCGGTATTAGCAGCGGCAATGGTAGGTGATTTATAGTGGATTAGTGATTGTCTTCGATAAAGAATAGCTGATATAATGGCAAATTCAGATAATCATATCTATACTAATTTATTCTTAGAAAAGTTACAAGCGCTGAATAGAAAACACATTACAAACTAACACAATGTTCTCATAGATGTTGATAGCAAACACTGCAAAACAAGTTAGACAATGATAAGAGATACATTGCTATCGCAAAATGGCTTCATAGCTTGAAAATCATATATATAAAAATTCTTTTACTGAATGAGGCGCCGCTATAAATGTAATAATATATGTAATCAGCATTTCTAAATAGAGCTTTAAGATGATAATTTAAGATAGAAATTTCAGAATTCCATACGTATTTGTATGGTTTTTCACTAATGAAGTTAAACAATACAAACTTCAAGTCAACATTTCTGTTCGATTTTCACTTGATAATTGTTAAATAAAAAAGAGAAAATCAAGAAAGTTGTTTAATTTAATATTTCTTTCTTATTCCTGTGTCTTTTTGTTCTCCCTATGCTTAATGTTTTGAAATAAATAATAAATAGTGCAGTCCCCAACGGGTTTGTTTGTAGAAACATTAGAATGAAAATGCTTTGTATCCTACGCAATATATTGTTCGTTGTTTGACCTGAAAATAGTTACAACATCCTGCAGATATTTATATCCTTTCTGTACTCTTTCCTCTTTAAACATCATTATGTAGAAATAACAATCTTATAGTATAGATATTAACCTTCACAAACAAATATGTTCTGTCTATAAGGTATAATATTTTTGCGGATAGTTTCTCCAGAAATTATGCGCAAGAAAATGAGTCAGGTAGAAGAAATTCATTAACATAAAGTTCATTGTAAACGAAAGAAAATTGAATATTTAAGTGTTGAGTCTTCAAAATCTAACCAAATGTGCTAAAAAATAGACAACTCATTAGAGATTTTCGAGGAAATTGTTTAAGATAAAGTTTAAATGTTACAGTTCTTATATGAATATAAATATGAATGTTTTCTAAATGTTCTCTGAAATAAATTTACATTTTTTCCGATAAATTATGTGTACACTGAATTCTCGTGCAAACATCGACGTGGAATGTGTCTAATTATTTGTATATTATTTTAGAAAAACTAAACTTTTCTTCACACAATAATTTGTTTTATGTGCTAGCTGCAAGACGATTGTGCCCTCGCAGCGTACAGAGAACAGTGTTTCTAATATTAGCACAAGCCCCAACATGTTGGAGAAGATTATATTGTCGATTTACCCGAGCCCAGTCCAGTACTTGACTGGTATTATATATTATCGAACATGGATGGGAAAAAGATGCAATCTTCAACTTGATGATATTTGAACTTAAACATAAACTACCCTAACTAATACGTCGATCTTACGATTTCTACACTCCACCACCGTTTGAAATAAGATTCTCAGCGTCCAAAACTCTATCTTTGCTTTGTTTTGGTACAGTGTCTAAGAGAGTACATCTGGAAAACACGTCGGAGATAATTCACTTGTACTAAACCTAAAAGGAACATTAAAGTATTAATTGATGAAATGAAGACGGATCCATAAGGTACCGACTACATTTGGATGAATGATGCACACTCTAGATACATAGTTATTTTGATACCAACAGCCTCTTAGATCCACTAAAGGCTGATTCTATTGTATTGTTAAGGAGTCAGCATCGAATCTAATTTTGGGACTCTCCAGTGTTCCATCATCTCAATAAGTAGGGAAATATCTAGATAACAGCATGCAAGTGAAGGCGTTAGTTTAGTGGTTAGGGTGTTACATTGATGATAGCAAAATCGTGGTTTCGGTCTCGGACAGGGTAGTGTTGTGTTCTCCTGAGCGAAACACTTCATTTCAGACCCCTGACCCGTGGGTAACCCCTCGATGGATTTTGCGCCCTAATCAGGGTGGGGAAGTATGATAATCGCAGTCAGATATTTGCCATAGAATTCGAATTTACAACACATCCGATTTTAGTATATGTCTGGACATGTTATAGTACAAAGAAGCAAAGAAAACTCATGTTGAAAATTTACACTGTCTTTTGTTGAACTTGGTTTTTCTAAATAGATTTTCAATTGTGACAAATCATGTAGCAGGCACTTAACAATATTGATGCATAATCTCAAGAAATAGTCAAATTGAAACGATTTTTATGAGAAATGAAGTTGACCAGTTAACTAGGAAATGAATTCACGGAAGTTAAACCTCTTCAGAAGTATTTATTCTTCCTGCAGATTCACTAATTTCGTATGTCTTTCGATTAAAACATATTGCAAAGCAAAGCCAACTTGATGCATTTGAAATTCATTTCTGTAGCATTGACGATGCCCAAAAATGAAATATATATTATCACAAACGTAAACAGAAATTAAATTGTGTAAATATATCAAATAAGCACCGAATTTCTTGAATTTATTTGTTTATTTTTAAATGATGCAATGTTTAACATTTTATTACAGAAATTGCATTGAACTATTTTAGTTTCAAAGAATACACAAAATGTTGATCGCATATTGAATTTTCTGTGGTTGTATCTAAGCTGTCAATGAACCGAATCTATATAATATAAACGTTTAACAATTACGGTGAATACTAAGACAACGAACAATTAATGGAGACAGTAAATATTTTAAAACTATAAATAGGGAACATTTAAAACGTAGAACATTAAAGTAATTGTTTGCTGCGTATACATTACAAAGAAAGACGAGATAATCGATCCTATAATAACACTGATACAAACTGTACTGTATCCCTTCAGAAGGTTGGAAAAGACATATCGACGTAAGCAGTAATATTATATGATCAAAACGAGGTAGTGGAATAGATATAACCACAGACATAAAGTCCACAGATTTTCTAACTCAGCAGTTTTGGCACTCTAGGAAAAATATTGATTTCACATAAAATTTTAAGAGAGGGTTATTCATATTTGTACAAAATTAAATTCTGTAAATCATGTTTTTTTTATTGTTGCTTTTTTTATGTAATTCGATTAACTCAACCAACGCTGTAATTTGACTTGGGAAAGAGATATGTTCATGGTTTTGTAAAATGTAATGAAAATAATTACTATTGGCCGGTATCAATGTTTCGAAATGTTATTTTGTACTTGATAATGTGTAATTTTTTTAATCCTCATCCACAGAATCTGGATAAGACCAGAGCTAGTTAAAACACGAAACATTTCTTTAACACAAGATTACACCCAAAGTTTTCATCCAATTTTACGCAGCCAGAAATATAATTTTCAACAAACATAATAAACTATAATATTTTTGTTTTAAATGGCTTTTACTCACATAATCTTTGTCTTTACAATTCTTTTAACGGAATAGTAAAACAGAAATTATAACAAGACATTCTTTGGGTGGAATACGTAAGATTGCTTTGATTGAAAAGGTATTCCTCTATATCTAACGTATTTTATAAAGCGGCGAGGAATCCACGTTGTGTAAAAATGCCAGAACAGGCAACTGGAAAAGTAATAGTGATTCTTATTGTGTATTTAATTAATATTTTATCAACTCAGAGTAATAAAAACATTTCTCTCAATCAATTATAAAACACAGAAATACGTAGGTAGAATGATGCTATTTCAATAGAAAGAAATGCTTAAGCATTTCAAGGATTTATATTTTGTTCTAGCTTATATTTAGAGTAAGGTATTCTGTGAATCCTAATGCACACAATATAATAACTGCAGTTCTCGGTATATTTTCTTCGTTCTAGATATCTTTTATAAAACATATTTTCGTGAAAGTATAGGAAATATTATTTAACAGGTAAACAAAAAGCCAAGGAGCATATAGAGAGATGTATTGCGTAATTCAGTTGGAATATTTAATTGTATAAAAGGATTTAAATCCTGTGTACATATGCAGCTGCTTGCAAAAAATACAAGTTCATTAAAATGAGTGTCTACACACACACGCGTGCGCACACAAATACACACACTGACGTACACGCACATATATAAGTACGAGTGTGAATATACAGTGTATCCCAGAAAGATTTACCCATCGTATTTTTGTAATTACTCATACTATATACAAGAGAGGGCAGTCAAACTTCCTGAATTATAAGAAGTATATATTAACTATCAAATACACGAATCAGATTTCAAAATAACCACCTCTTGTTTTGTTTATGACACAGAGCTACCAGCTGTAATACAATCGTTAAATTGATAAATTTAACCTCCTTGGTAGCCTTTTTATTACAGCCTGTAGCCTTATGGCTCTGTGTGATTATATATATATATAAACATTTTTATTCAGCATATATCAGGAATATATTGTGAAATATATAACAGCACCAGCATTTTAAATGGAAACGCAATAACCGTGTTTGAGGTGTGGTGAAAAATATTCTTGAAAAATATTATAATCTAATTTATTTTAATCAAATGAATTTTTCTTATGTTCCTACGTAATTACGTACAATAGCGAAAAAATAAGACGTGGTTTGTTTTAAAGAATCACAAAAATTGTATAAGAAATAATCGATAATTGAATTTTTTTTATTAGACGTATTTTATATATTTTATTATTTATCTAAGAGCTACAAATAATAGTATGACTTATCAGTTCTTATTTTGTTTCCGGTCATAAGTACTAAGCTATGTCCATTACCAAGATACTTAGTTGTTTATTGGAAATATTACTTTCACTCACAATACTATGTTGTCTCTCGTTGGCTTAAATCACGATATGATGTTATAAGATCTTATTATTCCAGTATTCCAATTTCTGTTAGAAATTAATAAAGGCCCTATGTTATTTATAAAAATCCACCTGTTTGAATATATAATATTTTTTTATATATTTTTGCCTGTGTGCGGCAAATTTATGACAGACGCAGAGTATCGTATTCTATGAGATATTACTTTCAGCTCTGGTTATATATAAACCCATTTCAACGCAGAAGGGGTATATTTATCATTTGAGAAATAATTCATGTTATAGAACAGAGTGATTAATTGCAAACAACTTAGCACTTATGAGTCTTCTATTTCAAAGGCGGAAACAAGAAATTATAAGTCAATTATATTCCGCACACAAATTCTCTCTATCGTTGTCATTGTTTTAAATTTTATATTATTTTAAATTTTCGGTTGAAATTTGTAGGTCAAGTTGTCAGTAGATGGACACCAGATTAAAGGGCCGTTGATTTCCATATCTCCACCATCGTGGTGTCGAGAACTTGAAATCTCAATATATCTACACTTAATGAGTTTATTTTGGTGGATTTATTACCGAGTGGAATCGGTGCAAAACATTATAATTCCATATGTAATATTTTCAAAAATTTTGAAAAGTTTCAGAACAATATATCACAGACCTTTCTTGCCTGCAATCCATTTGATTTGAGCAGTAAAAGTTAATCAGTATGTGAGTAGACAAGTGTCTGTTCTTGTAATATCAATTTACTTGTCACATCGTTATATCTTTTACTTGTCTCAGTCATCATGCTGGGGCACTGCCTTGAATTTTTATTTGAAGGAATCGACCCAATACTTATTTTTTAAAGCCTGGTACTTATTCTATCGATCTCTTATGCCTAACCGCTAGGTTACGCGGACGTAAACTAACGAACACTGGTTGCCAAACAGTAGTGGGGGACAAATGCAGACACAAGGACACACACACACACATGTATATATATATATATATATATATATATACGACGGGCTTCTTTCAGTTTCCGTATACCAAATCCACTCACAAGGCTCTCGTGGGCGAGGCTGTAGTAAAAGACATTTTCCCAAGGTGCTACGCAGTGGGACTGAACCCGGAACCATGTGGTTGGGAAACAAGCTTCTTACCACACAGCCACGCCTGCGCCTATGTTATATGTTATATATTTATTATATCATGTTCTTTGATTTTCTACTTTTGCAATTAGTTGTAAGGAACTCCTTCAAGCTCAGTTACATATGAAATTTAACGGAAAAAACTTCAGTTAATATTGGCGATACACATTTCCTTTTTATATTAGGCTTATTTGATCAGGATCGATTAAATGTGACTAGTTTCATTTTGTCAGGAAATACGATTTTTCAGAATCTAATACTTATCTGCTGGTCAATCTACCCAACACAAGCTTCCCAAATATACTTATTTACGATTTTTATCATATAAGCTTACATGATTTGTATTATAATTTTGTTCATCTACCAAACTTTTCCATTACATAATGCATTCAACAAGGGATTTGGTAGTCATGGATATTTATTTCTGAACTGAGAAAATATGATAGATTAAAATTGTGTTAGTACAATTCGAAGAAAATATCTGATAGGAGTCACAATCAGAATGCTCGTATTGCGACTTTCACAATGTGCATTCAGTTTTCGAATTAAGAGGGCAGAGAGGGGAGTGGCTTTGTAATGTTCGAGATTACTGTGACTGTTTGACTTATCACTTTCAATTATAAACAGAACATCCACTAAGTTTTAAGAAATAGCCTATTATTGCTCGATAGCTGTTTCTACGAAATATGTTCTCATTATTTTTCTTTACCCACGTGAAATGGCCAATGGGAGATTTTTTCATTAGAGTTATCGTTACAATCATTTGAACATCACATTCAGTTGTAAAATAAGAGTGCTCCGTAAGACAACACTTCCGAAACACTTTCCTTTATGAAATGCCAGTTTGTCACGGAGTAGAAAAGTGTCCTCAGCACAAAGCATGTCAACAGGTATGACAGTAAGACATCACGTGGCTCCACTATGAGTTTTCCCCATACCTGGTCTGAACTATTGCGCCAGTGGAGACATGATTTCGAGAACACTAGCCAACAAAAACTTTCACCTGGACTACTTTTAATGATTGAAGTATCGGATAACCTCAACCCAATAGTCAGAGTCACTTTACCTACCCTCAAAGAAAACTATGAAGCAAGTAAATATACATCGCATTACATTGCTGCACAAGTCTGCCTCTTCTTCGCAAATATTCCAGTTCATCGTTCCAATCTGTGTTCCGTTTAAAAATTCTTGCTATTTGATACTGCTTTTAAATAAATATATTTAAGAAAATACCAAATATTTGATGCTGCTCTTAAATAGAACTATTTCTCATCATTTATTTCTACTTCATCTCTACTGATTACTCTCTACGCTATACTCCAAATTTTATTCCAGATGATGCTGCCAGCTAAAAATCTAATGGTTGTATCTAACGGAAAACCACTTGCATTCTGCCACAAAAATTCAAGGACAAACACATAGGGTTGCCAAGTAAGTTACCATGGGTCGTTCGTCAACTTGACCTTGCAAGAAACGCAAAGGTGCATAGTGACTGACAGAATTCCGATTTATTAAATGACACAAAAGTTTGAGTTGAATACACACAATGATCGTTTTAGTGTTAAAACGGATGCTGAATTGTTATAAAAAAATGTTCATGATAAATTGTTTGGTGATACAAACATACTTTATTAAACATCAAATTTAAGCGTGTTTTACGAGGCTCTTAAATTATTTAATATTATATGTTGTATATATCATTTACGATTGATCACTCCCGTTAGATTTCTAACTTACAGAGGATACTTAAAATAATTACATATCATGGTTCTATGTTGAACATAGCGGACCATTTCCGAGACAATATTGACGAATGTTAGTCACTCACCAGAGATATATTTAAATGATATATTAATGAATGGTATGTGATACATTATTCGTAATGTAAGTTGATACTTTTAGGATATTTAGTTGAGCTTTCGTATTTTAGTGTCGGTCCAATATCAATCACTCAGAGGCCAACGATCATTGCGTTCTACCGTTTATAGTTATATACACATCCCTATGTTGTTTTTTATTCAGAGGTTTGGATTCCCAACACAATAATTCGAAAAATCGATTCAGTAAGTGCTGGAATAATTGTAATTTTCTCACTTGATTAATTTCTAAATGATGAGAAAACTATTAAATTTTATGTATTTAATTCCTTACAAAACTTTAGAACGCATAACAGGAATACTTTGCATAAACCTACATTATTAATTGTATATTTAATTAATTTATTAAGAAAATTAAAGATAGTAAGAGTCAGCGGTCAATAATATTATATCAACACGCGTCTTTCGACTTTACGTTCTGAGTTCAAATACCGCCGGGGTCGACTTTGCCTTTCATCCTCCCGGGGTCGATAAAGTGAGTACCAGTGGTAGGGAGCAAGTTGATTATATCAACACCAGTACATGACAGGTACTTATTTTATCAACCCTGAAAGGGGCTGATAAAATAAAAACACCAGCCAGGTTGATCTTGATAGGATTTGAACCCAGAACATAAAGATCTGGAAGAAATGCTGATAAATACTTTTGCCCAATGCATTAATTATTCTACCTGCTGGTTGCCTAAATGGTTTCACATTTTGGCACAAGGCCAGCAATTGTATGGAGGGAGTGAATCAATTTCATCAACCCAGTGTTCCAACTGCTATTTATTTTAACAACTCCAAAAGGATGAAAGTCAACCTCAGCAGAATTTGAACTCAGAACATAACGAGCTAGAAGAAATGCTAATAATAATAATTCTTCCTAATTTTCACAGAAGGCCAATAATTTTAGAGGAAGGGAGCATGTTCATTACATCGCCAGTTTGCTGCCTTAATAATAATAATAATCATTTTTGGCACAAAAATTATTATTATTATTAAGGCAGCAAACTGGCAGAATTATTAGCATGCCGGACAAAATGCTTAGCAGCATTTGTTCTGGCATTACGTTCTGAGTTCAAATTCTGCTGAGGTTGACATTGAATTTTCATTCTTTTGGGGTCAATAAAATAAGTACTAGTTGAGTACTGGGGTCAAATTTAATTTGCTGGCTTTGTGCCAAAACTTAGAATTATCATCATCGTTATTATTATTATATGAGGGCAGTGGATTGGTAGAATCATTAAAGCAGAGAAAATGCCTAATGGTATTTGTTGCAGCTCTTTGCATTCTAAGTTCAAATCCTGCCAAAGTCAACTTTGCTTTTCCTCCCGCCAAGGTACCAGCCAAATGCGGGGATGAATGATACTGACTAACCACCTTTGTTCAAAAATTCCTGTCCTTGTCCCTAAAATTATTATTATCATTATCATCAACAGATTACTTGTTGATGGTTATTACAGTAGATGTACTTTTGCACCTCCACCACTTCATTTGTGATTTTGGTACAAATATTCCAAAACTGATTATACTTCCTGACATCTATGTAGGTCGATGTAGAACAATTTATGTAGGTCTCGCTTCATGTCTTCCTATTAATGCAAAACAAGTGCCAATGTATTTGGTACAGCTTTCTGTCGTTCTCTTTTTGCATAAAACACACACAATCTCTAGAGGCATATAAGCATCTATTTAAAATAGAGGACAGTAAAATATGCACAACTCATCCCATAAAATAGATGTAAAGTTATAGCTGTCTACAAAAACACTACCAACTGAAGAATAGACAATTTACATCTCATCATCTATTCTGTACAGTGTTAATATCAAAAGGACATAATCCTTTCTATTCTTCCCACCACCACCATAATCACCAAAAAATAATAATAATAATTTTGTCAGCATAAAGGAAAAGAACATTTTTTTAATTTAATGAAATTTGTAAAATAGGTTTGCATACTGTAAGGAGAGGTAAATAAACATTTGAAGGATCTTTCTCTGAAAAAAATATTGATACTTAAATTCAAATGCTGCCTGAAATATTGGTTCTTAAATTCAAGACCTGGCTTGTTGGAACACATCTCTTCTCTTGGCAAATAAAATTGTATTTTATGAATTCTAAATAATCCAATTCAACTAGATCTAAATAGGTACAATGAGGAGGTATATTGTGCTTTGAAAATCTACAGGAGAAGTGTTTGAATAACAAGCATCCTGTTAGTTTAGTGCTGAACTGAAATCCTACCATGGGCCTAGAGAAGGCAAGAGGGAATGAATGACTACCTGAGTGTAAAGTATTCAGCAGCTTATTTTATTTTTATTTCATCAGAAGAGTTGGAACAGTATCATGACCCTTTGTAAACCCTTTCAGTCAGAAGGGTCAGAACAGTACTATGGCCTCTGTGAACTCTTCCAAGGTTTAGTCAGAGAAGGAAATCACTGTTAGATAACAATGTTGATGTAGATCCTTTGTAAACTCTTCCAAGCTGACAAGATTTGACTTTTACACTGCCAGGTCAACTGATCATGAAGAAGCTAAGTTTTTGATTCCAGTCTTACCTTGCTAATGTATTCTGTAGCGGTCGCAGGTAGAATAGTTTCACGGACATTTTCCAAGGCTGCAGAACCTTCACCGGTATCACTCCAAACTCCCTGCTTAACTGTATAGTAAACAGCACCACCAGCAATTGCTACTTTAGCTGAGTTTCTGGAAATAGATATAAGTAAAACAAGCAAGATGGATGTGAAATTTTAAATATTTTTATAAGACTTTTGGATAACATTTTTACTTTTAGAAGGATTCTGGATGGAGACATTGTGAAATGAGAGAGGCAGTAATTGGGTGGAGTGACAAAAGACTTTAAACAAAAGACTTTAAAATAAACACTACTTCAATCACAGTTTAACAACAGACAATTGAGAATTGAATGAATAATTCATTTTCATGCTGTTAAGGTTGAGATTCACAGCTAGATAATATTTAGGGCACTTGTCTAGCTATGATGATCTTTGAATATAAATCTTGTTGATAACTCAAGAGACTTAATGCAAATTAGTGAAAATAATTTCAGCAGCATTATAAATTAGCTACTATAATCTTAATAAGACATAAATACACATTGGATACAGAAAAAGAGCAACAGGCATATTGATAGAACTTGAATCACATAGCTATTGCAATTATATTGTACTTATTTCAGTCTAATACTTATTTTTGTTGATCTCCATTGAATGGTCAAGTTTTAAATCTTGTGTGTGTAAAGGCATGTAACTTGTTGCACCGATTTACACCTGTAC
>JAOPUL010003388.1:18784644-18795362 GCA_027564515.1 Octopus rubescens | reverse complement strand
AAAGAGAGTTTTTTATATATATATATATATATATATATATATATATATATGTGTGTGTAGCAAACAGCTACCAAATACCTTATTTGGTTGCTGTTCACTATGTATATATGTATATATCCATATGTGTGTGCCTTTGTGTCTGTGTTTATCCCCCACCACTGCTTGACAACTGGTATTGGTGTGTTTATGTTTTGATAACTTAGTGGTTCGGCAATAGGTACCAAGGCTTAACAATAAATAAGTACTGGGGTTGATTCATTCAACTAAAAATTCTTCAAGGAGGTGCCCCAGCATGACTGCAGTCTAATGACCGAAACAAGTAAAAGAAGATAAAAGATAAAGGATTAAACATGCCATACATTTACAGGTTGGAACCCGGTCATAAAAAAACAAAAAAATCTTTGATGATTGAGAACCTTACTTAGGTTTCTTTAAGGGCAGAGTCCATGATAAAGGAGGAAATGTTAAACATTTACTACATTCTTCTAGGTTTAACCTTCAAAATGTCTCTCAAACACCTCAGCTAGCAGGTAAATATCCAGCTTTAGATAACATAATAGTGGAAACACTTGTAGTTCAATTACCGCCATGTGCTAGCTGATTTATATACATTAAGCCTACAAATATGACCTTGGATCCATAAAAGCAATTTTCATTAAACTCGCCAGTGAAAAACACATCTTACAAGCCAATGGTGACTGGTTTGGTGACTCAACCCTTGTGTTAGCTGATCTATATACATTTGTTGTTCACATATACCACAGCATCCATTAAAATATTCATAATTCAGGTAAAGATGATATATATCATCATCATCCTCATCATCATTTAGCACCTATTTTCCATGCTAGTATGGGTTAGACTGTTTGACTGGAAACTGGCAAGCCGGAAAGCTGCACCAGATTTCAGTCTTTTTTTTTTTACTTTGTTTCTACAGCTGGATGTCCTTCCTAATGCCAACCACTCCAGTGAGTGTACCAGGTGCCTTTAATATGTCACCGGCACATACATACATATATGTATATACATATATGACGGGCTTCTTTCAGTTTCCATCTACCAAATCCACTTACAAGGCTTTGGTCAGTCTGAGGCTATAGTAAAAGACACTTGCCCAAGGTGTCACGGAGTGGGACTGAACCCAGAACCATGTAGTTGGAAAGCAAGCTTCTTACCACACAGCCACTATTATTTGTGGTTCATCCCAGGGTAGCATGTTGGCAGAACAGTTAGCATGTTGGACAAAATGTTTAGAAGCATTTCTTTTTGGCTCTTTATGTTTTGAGTTCAAATTCCACTTCCAGGGTTGATAAAATGAGTACCAGTCAAGTACTGGGATTGATGTAATTGACTTGCGCCCCCCCTCCCTTCAAAATTGCTGGACCTTGTGCAGAATTAGAAAGAATTGTTTGTAGCATCTCCAAAATATTTGTCTGTTCAGAAAGTACTTTATTTGAGCTCCTGGGTTCATATAAATACTTTGTAAGTGCAGTCGTTGCAAACTTCTTTTTGCTTATTTGTTCTAAAGCTTCATGGCAATTATGAAAATGCTGACTTTCTGCAATATAGAAATTACATGGAGTTGTGTAAATTACTGGCGAAGTTTTACCCTTTTCTAGCAGGGCACATAAATACTAATGCAAACAAATATTGGAGATAAAGATCATAAATCATAGTTATCTAAAACAACATGTGATTGAATCCAACATACTTGATCGCATAATCTAAGAAGTGAGGAAATGCAAGTATTATATTGTTTTATAGGATTCTATTCCAGATATATTTAATGTGATCAGCAAAATTTAACAGTGCACTACACACGCATTTCACATTCCTCCAAGTCAAAGTCATTTCTATAGATGCAACCTCCATTCCTCGAAATCTCAAAATCGGAGCTAGCCATAGAAAATCTGAGTCAACAAATTCTATCTGACCAATGTAGGCACATAAAAGTGGACATTAGAACAATGATGATAATACAAATTCATACACACACATATACACGAACACCCGCGTTGAGAGTCCTGTGCCTGGTGAGCACCGGCATCAAGAGTCCTGTGCCTGGTGAGCACCGGCATCAAGAGTCCTGTGCCTGGTGAGCACCTGCGTCGAGAGTCATGTTTGTGAGCACCTGTGTCGAGAGTCCTGTGCCTGCTGAGCACCCACGTCGAGAGTACAGTGCCAGTTTCACATAAAAAACACTTGTGATGGTGCGACATAAAAAAGCACTAGCGCTGAGAGTCCAGTGTCAGTGGTACATTAAAGCACCCAGTACACACTGAAAAGTGGTTGGCATTAGGAAGAGCATCCAGCCGTACAAACCAAGCCAAATCAGACTGGAACCTGATACATGTCCATTATCAAGCATTTTTCCCATAATATACTGGTCATCTAATAAATCCCCAATCAGAATGGGCGTTGGATATCCGTGTATTACAAGACCTACTGTGGCAATTTTGGATTCTTATGATTTTATACCTCCTATATGTATGGGGGTATTTTGAAAATATCTCATGGAGTGACGATCATGCCCTGCATAGTTATGAGCTGCCCTTTGGCAAGGCAGAGCACCTGTTCAGCCACCCTGTCAGGGATATGGCAAAGTCATGGGATTGCAGCATGGTGGATTGTGAAGAGGCAGTGGAAGAGCATAACTGAACCAACAGTGCTTCTTACATTGATGGGTAGCGGAGGAATCCTAGAATTTCATCAACAGTCAGGATTACCAGGATCCATCAAGAGGGTAACTGCAACGCATCCATAGGGGTGGCATCCATTGTCGTATAATCAGTTAATGAAAGATTCACTATGACTCAAGCCTGAAGACACTGTCCCCATGACCCTCTCAGGAATAGTGTGCAGGTTGGCAACAGAGAGTCACGGAAATCCGTGCAAGCAGCACAACCGAGATGATGATGTGTACACACTGTGGATGACTTGTTATGGTAGATGGAATTTGTGTGAATGGTTGTTACACTTTGCAGATGTTTGCAATCAACTTGGAGGACATACTGTATTGCATACTGACTTTATACCTACATGGCAATAAGACAGGGTTTTAATTGCGTGTTCATGTGTGTGTGTTTGATCATATCAGAAGATACTGCTTGGTCAAGTAACATGACAGCCAATATGTTTTTATATGTGTATGGTTGTATGAATATGCATGTGAGCACTTTCTTCTACATAGGTGGGTGCAGCCATGCATGCAAGAGCATTTGTACATGGGCCAGTGTGAGTGGGAATGTGTGCATGCATGTGTGTGTGTGTGTGTGTGTGTGTGTGTGCATATATATTATCCATTTGTTTCATATTTATTACTGTATATATATCATGCGAATAAATTCAAATGAACATACTTTATGAAAAAAGAAATGCAATCAGCCACGTTATATATAGTCTATGTGGCTAAATTCCATGACTCTTACATCAGAACGAACCTGTGAACAACTGCAGTAGATTCAACAGATTATTACTGCCTTATTAAGAGTATTTTCTCAACTTTTCAGGTGGTGAGTTCGTTTGAGAAACACATTCAGCCTATACCTTTATGCCTTTCGATATTGCAATTAATAGTGAAAATCAAAAGTGCAACCAAGCTCCGCATTGAAGAGATTGAATACTGGGGGACGAGCATCAGTTTTGAGCACCAGGGTGTCAAGAACCTTGTTTTATCAACGAATGTGCACCTTTATGTGGGTGAAATCTATTATGCGTGTTGATGAGGTTGTTGGGACCATTCTGCATCTTATAGGCTTACACCAGAATTTTCAGAACAACGGCTCCGTAGACATTCTGAACCCCTTCCTTAAACAAAAGTCCTTACACACTCTATTGAAAAGTGCTGGCTGTTGCAATCTTATATTAAATAAATGTTGTATGAATTATTTTTAGAAAGTACTACCTGTGTATAGGAAACTGTCGAGTATCAGTAGAGTCTGGTCGATCCTTGTATTCACAGTGTCTACGGACTTTTCGAGAGGGGATGGTTGGCACATGATTTCGGAACATAACGTTTGTTTAGTATGTAATTCTGAAGTGGCTTATGTTAGCGCAAGCAGAAGAGCACCTCTATATACACTGCTATATCTCTGTAAATAGGATCACATAAATCAACTGTAAATAGGATCACATAAATAAATACCTTCCTTCAACATGTTTTCAATCTGTTTTTCCCCCTCAGATTCAGGGGATTCCTATCAATGTTGTAGCATACAAAAAATCCGCCGTCCCTCTCTTCTTGCAATACATCGGTTAATTTGGTAGTATACATGAGACTGATAGTAAGATAATTAAAGAACTTGTTTTGTCATAGTATATGACTGGCAATGCCAACGTCGATAATCTATAATTTATTACCTTAGTAAATGCGCTGTCATAGAATGGTCGTAGCAGTACACTCCACGTTTCGAGTCGTCCGTATTTAGCCATGATTCTCAACAATCTTTCAGATATAGCATATTCAAATGCTTCTGTAATTCAACAGGTGTAGATGAATCACGAAGCTACATGCAGCACTTCTGAATTAATTCACAAATACATTTATAAATTGATAACCCGACTGAAAAACTAAGAGCGGTATAGATGTGGTTACATACACGTTTGTGCCAATATGAACCACGCTTTAATTCGTACAAATTATAAGCAAAACTACTTGAAAGTGCTTATTGTTATATACAGTGCTGAATTTAGGTCAAATGAGGCCCCGTGCTAATTAAGTAATGAGGCCCCTTACTTGGACAGTCAGGCAAAAATTCATCGCAAAAAATGTAGAAGATGCCCCCCACTCACCCACTCCTGTTCAATGGGGCCCTGTGCTTAAGCACACCTAAGCACAATGGTAAATCCGGCACTGGTTATATAGATAGAGCATTAACATATAATTCAAACGAATATAACGCACGTATGAGATTCTACATAATCCTAGCGCGACAGTGTATTGAGTGATTATTTTCATCGCAAATTAAATACAAGTTGTTTATAGATGCGCGCGCACGTGTGTGTGTGTGTATGGGGGTGTTAAACTTACCGGCATGCTTCTGTTTATGTAAATCTTAATGCACACATATTTGACAAGATGTGTATGTGACGTGAATGATGTTTCGTCGCAAGTGATATGATATATTGTGAACCAGCTATTTCACTGCACACATAGAAGATACTGTTATGACAAACGTATTTTTGTTTCGAGGATTTATTTAAAGCCATATTAACCAATATGCAGCATTTAATTAGTCATCTGCATTACTATCAGCATACAATCTTAGCATATTTTATTCCACAGTGGTATTTTATCATTTTCTAGTATATAACATACCATAACGAAGCAGTCCTCATAATATAAAACAATTATGTAGCGTTCAGATTTATAGAAAATACTGTGTGACATCTTCGCTTTCTCAAAGTCAACAGCGACGCAAGTAAAATAAATTGGCTAATGATTTATGGCAATATTTGTATGGAGGTTATTTCTACTCTACACACTCGCTCTTATTAGGTGAATATTCAATATTTACCCAGGCGCAACAATTGTCTTTCAAACAAGAAAAGAAGGTAATAGATTACACGAGAGAGAGAGAGAGAGAGAGGGGGGAGAGAGAGAGAGCTGTACAGATCAGAGAGTAGAGGCAAAAATATTGATAAATGAATAAAGCAGAAACATAAACGAGGAGGAAGCATTTAATAAAATTGAAATAAAAAATACAATGCTTTAAATATTGAAAATATGCCTATTATCACAAGTATATTAAGCATAGGTTTTTTCCAACGTATTTTCTTAACATAGATTTCTCAACAATGGAACTCGTAATGCCTTATCTCATTATTTCGTATCCCGTCGATTTAGGATTAAATTACGCCAATTTTATTTGTGTTCCAACGATAGAATTAACTAAAATTTATTCAATCAACAATTTCTATTCACTAAACTTGAAACTTTGTGCCTATGAAAGTAGAACTCATTAATACTGATATTATGATAATTATTTCCATTCAATATATGACTTCGCTATTTGCTGGAAGACCTAACGTTCTGGTTTAAAACTTAACAGCGGCGATTTATAGTTTCATCCTTCTGGATGGAATAACATGTTTAGCCATAATATACAGAAGTTGTTTTATTTTTAGAATTATATCTGGATATCTTCTGTTGCAATCACAATTTCTAAATTTTTTTATTTTGTTTCAATTGTTTTCAAAGTTGGTGTACTGATGTAGTTTTGTGTGCTGGACATGGGGTTCAGTTTTGCTATAAATTAATAAATAAAAAGTTAACAGCTTTTAAAGTTTGCAAATTTTGAGTAATTTTAGCCATAGAGTCTGCTTAAACTACTACAAGCACTTGTATTGTCTTTACCTGTCTATTTCAATTTCACAAGTGCCTATTTTCTGAACGGTTGTACTACCTCATTTTTCTCGTTTTGTGTTGAAGAACTGGGGTTGAGTCATTGCACAGCTGCAGATTACTACAGCAATGTTCGTGAAATATGTGAGGAGGACCTGCTAGGAAGATTGTTGAGATAGACGAAACAGTCTTCTCTAGGCGTAAAGACTCCGAGGAAGGGTGCTACCTGAACATTGGGATTTCGAAGGAGTGTGTCCTGAGATCAGGCCTGATTTTCTTTATGCGGTGCCATGTCGGAATCGCGACACACTAAAGGAATGCATATATCAGTCGATTCTTCCAGGAACCACAATTTTTAGTGACTCGTGGAGGGCCTATTTTCACATTCCTAAAATTGATGGGTATAATTTTCAGCATTGAGTTTATTAACTCCGAAGATGGATACCACACGCAACAAATGGAAAACAGCACATGGGCCAGTGTAAAACAAGCGAATGAATGTAATTTGTTTGAGAAGAAACTTCTATAGATTATCTCAAACTTTCGTTTTTGAATTTTCACTATCAAATATGTATTAACTGTTTACATGATTTGAACCGCAGTAGTTTAACGTACAGTTTGTAACGTACAGCTTGCGGGGGTTTTTTTTTTTGTTATTCAACGCACAGGTTAATTTGTTTTCTTTTTTGTAGTTTCTCGCCAAAAACATTTCATTGAGGATTTTTCCTTTTTATATTGTCTGTTCCAGCATTTCACAAGACTTTATTCATTTAAACGTATTACAAATTCAAAACATTATAACTTTATACAACTTTCGTCGTTGTAATATATTGCTTCCATTTTATTTTATAAAAAGTTTGTCATCGTACTATTGTGCTTGACAGCTATCGCGCACAAAATGCCATCTCCGAATTCTGTTTTGCGATTGGTGAAAAATTATCAAATTTAAGACCTTATGTAGAATTTTTCTGGAATAAGTGAATAACAGCATCAGATTTAGCGTGAAAAATGACATCAATATACCAAATTTGAACATTTTCACTGAATTTTAAAGTTTCAAAAACTGTGACAGCAACAGGAAAGATCCCTATATTTTTGTAAATTAGATGTAATTCTTTTCAAACTGAAATATATAGCATCTAACCGTTACTACAATTAGATACGGGTAATGATATCACAATAATAAACACCGATAAATGGAAACAAATCGGCAAACCGATGTTAACAAAAAACTTCGAAAATTGCCAGTGATGTCTCAGGAAATAAATTGCATTTCATAGGGGAAATAAGTAATGTGACATTTCGTGTAATACCTTTGAAAGCTAAAGTGTTTGTACTGAAGAATTCGATAAATCTATTCGGAACGGAATGGATAGAATTATTTAACTTATGGCACTTCCCATAAATGTTTTCTGTAGAAATGTGAACAGTTCTTCCGCCAGTATAAATAAGGCGTTGGAGGATTTAAAAATAGAAGTAAAAAAGAAATTTCTTGAAGTTTATTCTGATGAATTAGGACGTTGTACCTAAACAAAGGCGAGTTTTCTAGTATAAGAAAACGCTACACCAGTATTTAAACCAAAACGAACGGTACCTTTTGAGCGTTGAAACAAGTCAATGAAGAATTGGTTAGACTTGAAACGCTTGGGGCGATTGAAAAAAATGATTACGCAAAATGGGCGGCCCCAACAGTTTACATCAGGAAACAAAATAATAAAATACGCGTATGCGCTGATTTTTCAACTGATGCCGCATAATTATTTTTTACCAAGTCCCGAAGAATTTTCGCAAAGTTATATGGCGGAAAATTTTTCATCTGAAGCGTATCTGCGGATATAAGTTGAAGAGGAGTGTTCAAAATTATTAGTGATTAATACCCACAAAGGATTATATAAATTAAATCGACTACCTTTCGCTATCAAGGTAGCACCAGGTATTTTTTCAACAAGTAATGGACACTATGCTCTCAGATTTCGATTTCCCTGTAGCTTAGCTCGACGACATACGCATAAAAAGGGAATCTCGTGGTCAGCATGTTGGGCATGTTAAAATGATCTTCGATAAAATTTTAAAAAACTATGGGTTTAAGCTCAGCGAGGAAAATGTGAATTGTTTATGCCAAGAATAAAATTCTTAGGGCAGATTATCGACAAAAATGGACGTAGGCCAGAGCCGTCTAGAGCTAGTGCAATACAATTATGCCTCCCCCGACAAACATTACAACATTACAAGCAATTTTAGGGCTGGCAAATTACTACATGGTATACATACCGAATATGCATGATTTAAGACCACCTTTTAATACGAAGATGGTACCTAAAATCTGTACCTCATGCTCCGCGCTCCTTACTGCCTGCGGAAAAAATTAGTCAAATTTAGCGGGAAAGCTTTAGCAATCATATTTGCCATTACAAAAGTCCATAAATTTATGCACAGAAGAAAATTCCGTTTAGAGGCAGACCATCGCCTTTTATTGTCGATATTTGGATCAAAAAAGAATATTCTCACACATACAGCCAACATAATGCAGCGCTGGGGAACGCTCTTACTGAACTATGATTTCAAAATGAAGTATTTGCCAACTATAAAATTGGGACTTGCAGATGGTTTGTCAAGGTTAATTGCAAAGTACGGTGAACCACTATGATAGCGGCGTTAAGAGCCGAAAATGAATTTTAAAATATATTGTGCAACGTTGTCCATGAATTACCTGTCACTTTGGAGGAAATAAAAATTAAGGCAGAGACGGACGAATATATCACAAAAAAAGACAGTGTAAAATCTGAAGAAACAAATAAGAAAATACGCGTGTCTGGTAGTAACACAGTTTCAAATTCGTATTCGATTTGTGATGATGTGCTTATGTATGCACAAAGAGCTGTAGTACGCCTCTCACTACAAAAGCGAATGTTAAAAGAATTCCATGCGGGACTTCCAGGAATTTATAGAATGAAATCAGTTATCAGGAATTACCTTTACTGGAAAAAATGGACCTCGATATTGAGAAATTGGTAAAATCCTGCATAGATTGTGATCTTGCAACGAAGTCACCACCTGTAAAATTTCAACCATGACCCAAGATCGATATTCCATGGACCAGGTTACACATAGATTTTGCTGGACCATTATATTATCTACGGATTATATTATCTAATAGTGGTAGATACTTTTACCAAATGGCCAGAGATGTGCAAATGTAGGAAATCGATCTCCACGGTAAGAGATGTACTACATGAACTTTTTGCAATATACGGTGTCCCGGACACAATAGTCTCCGATAACAGCACACAGTTTACGTCAAATGAATTTTAAAATGTTTGTAAGTTGTTCTCAATTGAACATACTACTATACGCCGTATCAGCCACGATTGAACGGACAAGCGTAACGCTTTGTAGACACGTTCAAAAGAGCGTTAAAAATTAGAAATGAGTTAGTGATGGATACAGCATTAGCACAATTCCTTAGAGTGTACCATGTATCGCCGAACCCAAGTGTCCCTTCAGGCATGTTACCTGCTGAATTGATGATCGCCAGGAAAGTGCGGTCAGTTTTCAACAAACTATAACTTGGAAGAAAGAACAGAAACTATGAAAAACAGGAAAAATACGACCAATGATTTAAAAGTTGGTGATAAAGTGTTTTTCAGGGTATATGGAAATGGTAAAGAAGATTGGAAGAACGGCGAAATAATAAAACAGATCGATTAAATGATGGTCATGGTGAAAGGTTCAAAAGACAATAAATCAGCTGAAAAGAAGGCTTGTGGAAGAAAGGATTACAAGAAAGGAAGTACCCATCGACGTTTTCTACGATATGTTTGATGTGCCGACTCCGCAAAACATTGTTGAACCTAGGCGCACCAGTACAAGGAAAAGAAAACAGAAGGAATTCTTAGAAGTAGTGCCAAAAGGGTAAAAATATGTAGCTTCCCGAGGGACGTAAAATTTCTAAAAAGGAGATGTGGGGTATAAATAAATAAATAAATAAATATATAAACAAATAAATAAATAAATAAATAAATAATATATTTTCTAACGATAGTCAATCTCAATAGGGGAGATGTAGTGGTGACGAACAATAACAACCCTTTGGGATTGACAGTAGATTGTCCGAACGCTTATAAATGTGACGTGCCTCTAGAAAGTGTGAAAAGGCATTGGTGTCTCGAAGTTGAAGTTGTCATTTTGTTCATCGTGCGAATATATTTCGTTAATTACATATCATAATATCCTGGATAGAAAGCATATATAACTAGAATTATATACGATAACAATACAACTTAAATTTAGTCACATCAGTTTCAGATGAAAGCTATGATGTACATAATTCTACAGCCATATACACGGAATGAATATAGGGATGAATTGCACAATA
>JAOPUL010003388.1:18674557-18714204 GCA_027564515.1 Octopus rubescens | reverse complement strand
AGTTACATATGTTACACAATGTATAAATAATGCAATACGAGGAACATATTTTCGATCTCATATTAAGGCATTCTGGTTCGATAGCAAAGAATGAATATGAAAACTGAATTAAGTGCTATGAAATTAGTAATATGCACGTATTTACATATAAGAACCAGTTTGGCTGTTGACCAGTGTTATCGTCGCAAATAGAATACGTTGAAATAAAATGTTATGTGAATAAGTTTGAAGCAATCTAATACAATATTTGCGGCTCAAGTATTAGCATCGTAAATAGAATACATTGATATAAAATATTTGTAGAATAAGTTTTAAGCAATCTAAAACGTTTTTTGCTTCTCTAGTTTTATCATCGTAAATAGATACGTTGATATAAAATGGTATCAGAATAATCAAGTATTATTATCGTAAGTAGAATAATTTGATATAAATTTTTATTAGAATAGATTTTAATAATTCTAAAACAATTTTGCGGCGCTAGAATTAACATCGTAAATAGAGAAATTTGATATAAATTATTTCTAGAATTAATTTGAAGAAATCTGAAGCGATTGCTGTGCCACTAGATTTATCATCTTAAATGGCGTACGTTGATATAAAATGTTATTTTTTATAAGTTTGAAGCAATCAAATACAATTTTAGCGGCGCTAGAATTAACATCGTAAGGAGAATACATTGATATAAAATGTTATTAGAAAATGGTTTAAGCAATCTAAAACAATTTTTGCGGAACTAGAATTATCATTGTAAATAGAATATGTTAATATAAAATGTTATTAGAATGAGTTTGAAGCAATCTAATACAATGTTTACGCGCTAGAATCATTATCATAAATAGAATACGTTGATATAAAATATTATTAGAATGAGTTTGAAGCAATCTAAGACAATTTTTGCGCGCTAGATTTATCATCGTAAATAGAATACATTGCTATAATATATTATTAAAATAAGTTTGAAGCAATCTTTAAGACTTTTTTCTGTGTTAGTTCTCTCAGCTTAAATAGAATACGTTGATAGAAAATGTTATTACAATAAGTTTTAAGCAACCTAAAGCATTTTTTGCTTCATTAGTTTCATCAGCCAATTTTCGCGGCGATAGAATTTTCATCGTAAATCGCAGACGTGGATATAAAATGTTATTAGAATAAGTTTGAAGCGATCTATAAAACTTTTTACTGAGCTAGTTCTATCATCTAAAAATAGATTACGTTGATATAAGTTGTTACTAGAATAAGTTTGAAGCAAACTATTAACATTTTTGCGGTGCCAGAATTATCATCGTAAATAGAATACGATGATAAAAACATGTATTTTGGATAATTTTTAAGCAATCTAAATCATGTTTTGCTTCGCTAGATTTTTCACCGTAAATAGATTATGTAAATATAAAATGGTATCAGAATAAGTTAGAAGCAATCTCATACAAGTTTTGCGGCTCAAGTATTGTCTTCATAAGTAGAATACTTTCATATAAAGTGTTATTAGAATAACTTTCAAGCAATTAAAAACAATTTTTCCGGCGCTAAAATTATCGTCGCAAATAGAAAACGTTGATATAAATTGTTATGGGAATAAGTTTGAAGCAATCTAATACAATATTTACGGCTCAAGTATTAGCATCATAAATATAATACATTTATATAAAATGGTATTAGAATAAGTTTTAAGCAATCTAAAACATTTTTTGCTTCTCTAGTTTTATCATTGTAAGTAGAATCCGTTGATAGAAGATGTTATTAGAATAAATTTCAAGCAATGTAGTACTATTGTTGCCGTGCTCGAATTAGCATCGTAATAAGAATACGTTGATATAAAATGCTATTAGAATAAGTTTGAAGTTATGAACAACAAATTTTGTGGCGCTTTATTAGAATAAGTTTCAAGCAATGTAGTACAGTTTTTGCGGCGCTAGAATTGCCACCGTAAATAGAATACGTTGATATAAAATGTTATTAGAATAATTTTGAAGCACTCTAAAACAATTTTTGCGGCACAAGTATGGGCATCGTAAATAGAATTCGATGAAATAAAATGTTATTAAAATGAGATTCAAGCAATCTTGTACAACTTTTGCGGCGCTAGTATTATCAATATAAGTAGAATACATTGAGAGAAGATGTTATTAGAATAAGTTTCAAGCAATGTACTACAATCCTTGCGGCGCTAGAATTATCATCATAAGTAGAATACGTTGATAGATGTTATTAGAATAAGTTTCAAAACAATGTAGTACAATACTTGCGGCGCAAGAATTATCATCGTAAATAGAATACGTTGACAAAAATGTTATTAGAATATGTTGGAAGCAATCTATAAAACTTTTTGCTGAACTAGTTTTATGATCTTAAATAGAATACGTTGATATAACATATTATTAGAAGAAGCTTGAAGCAATCTAAAACAATTTTTCGGCGCTAGACGTATCATCGTAAATAAAATATGTTGAAGCAAGATGATATTAGAATAAATTTGAAGCAATCTAAGACAATTTTTGCGCGCTAGAATTATCATCGTAAATAGAATACGTTGATATAAAATGTTATTAGTATAAGTTTGAAGCACTCTATAAAACCTTTTGCTGAACTGGTTCTCATGTTAAATAGAATACGTTGATATAAAATGTTATTAGAAGAAGCTTGAAGCAATGAAAAGAAATTTTTGCGGCGCTAAAATTACATCGTAAATAGAATACGTTGATATAAAAGTTTATTAGAAAACAGTTTAAAGCAATCTAATACAATTCTCGAAAATTGAATACGTTGATATAAAATGGTATTAGAATAAGTTGGAAGCAATCTATGAAAGATTTTGCTGAGCTAGTTTTATCATCGTATTTAGAATACGTTGATATATAATCATCTCATTAGAAAAAGGTTTAAGTAATCTAAACCAATTTTTGTCGCGCTAGAATTATCATCGTAAATAGTTGATATAAGATATTTTCGAAAAAGTTTGAAACAATCTAAAACAATTTTTGTGGCGCTCGAATTATCATCGTAAATAGAACACGTTGATATAAAACGTTATTAGAATAAGTTTGAAGCAATCTATAACCCTTTTTGCTGAGCTAGTTCTATCATCTTAAATAGAATACGTTGATACGAATGTTATTAGAATAAGGTTCAAGCAATCTAATACAATTTCTGCAGCTCATTTACTATCATCGTAAATAAAAGAGGTTGATATAAAATGTTATTAGACCAAGTTTGAAGGAATCTAAAACATTTTTTGCTTCTCTAATTTTATCCTCGTAAGTCGAATACGTTTATATAAAATATTATTAGAATAAGTTTGAAGCAATCTAAAACATTTTTTTACTTCTCAAGTTTCATCATTGTAAGTATAATACGTTGATATAAAATGTTACTAGAGTAACTTTGAAGCAATCTAATACAATTTTTGCGCGCTAGAATTATCATCATGAATATAATACGTTGATATAAAATGTTATTAGAATAAGATTCAAGCAAACTAATACAACTTTTGCGGCGCTAGATTTAGCATCGTAAATAGAAAACGTTGATATACGTTTTTATTAGAATTAGTTTGAAGCAATCTAGTACAATTTCTGTGGCTCACGTACTATTATCGTTAATAGAATACTTTTATATAAAATGCTATTAGACCATGTTTTAAGCAATATAATACATTTTTTGCATAGCTAGTTCTATCATCTTAAATAGAATACGTCGATATAAGATGTTATTAGAATTTTTGAGCGCTAGAATTATCATTTTAAATAGAATACGTCGAATTAAAAACTGAATAGAATAAGTTTGTAGAAATCTGTTTTTGCTTCTCTCCCTTTATCATCGTAAGTAGAATCCGTTGATATCGTAAATTGAATACGTTGATATAATATGTTATTAAAATAAGTTTGAAACAATCTATAAAACTCTTCGCTGAGCTAGTTCTATCATGTTAAATATAATACGTTGATAAAAAATGTTATTAGAATAACTTTGAAGCAATCTAATACAATTTCTGCGGCTGAAGTACTATCATCTTTTATAGAATACGTTAATATAAAATGTTATTAAAACAAGTTTTAAGCAATTTAAATCATTTTTGGCTTCTCTAGTTTCATCATTCTAAGTAGAATACGTTGATATAAAATCATATTAGAATATGTTTGAAGCAATGTAATAACATTTTTCCTCGTAAATAAAATAAATTGATATAATATGTTATTAGTATAATTTAGAAGCAATCTATAAAATTATTTGCATAGCTAGTACTATCGTCTTAAATAGAATACGTCGATATAAGATGTTATTAGAATAAGTGTGAAGCAATTTAAATCAAATTTTGCGGCGCAATAATTATCGTCTTAAATAGAGTAGGTTGATATAAAATGTTAGTAGACTAGGTTTGAAGCAATCTAATACAATTTCTGCGGCTCAAGTATTATCATCCTAAGTTAAATGATATTAGAATAAGTTTGAGACAATCTATAAAACTTTTGCTGAGCTAGTTTTATCATCTTAAATAAAATACGTCGAGAGAATATGTTATTAGAATAGGTTTCAAGAAATCTAATAACATTTTTGCTGCGGTAGTATTATCATCGTAACTAGAATATTTTGATGACAAATGTTCTTAGGAAGAGTTTCAAGCAATCTAATACAATGTTCCCGGCGCTAGAATTATCATTGCAAGTAGAATATGTTAATATAAATTCTTATTAGAAAAAGGTTTAAGCAATCTAATACAATTTTTGCGCGCTAGAATTATCATTGTACGTAGAATACGTTGATATAAAATGTTATTAGAATAAGTTTGAAGCCATTTAATACGACTTTTGCGGCGAAAGAATTATCCCCGTAAATAGAACACGTTGATATAAAATGTTATTACACTAAGTTTGATGCAATCTAATACAATTTCTGCGGCTCAAGTATTATCATCGTAAATAGAATACGTTGATACAAAATGTTATTAGAACAAGCTTTAAGCAATCTAGATTTTTCATCGTAAGTAGAATAAGTTGATATAAAAATGTTAATAGAAAAAGGTTGAAGCAATCTGAGACAATGTTTGCAGCGCTAAAATTATCCACATAAATGGAATACGTTGATATAAATTGTTATTGGAATAAGTCTGCAGAAAGCTACAAAATATTTTGCTGGGCTAATTTTATATTCTTAAATAGAATAATCCATAGAAAATGTTATTGGTATAAGTTTAAAGCAAACTAATACAATTTTTGCGGCGGTATTATTAACACCGTAAATAGAATACTTTGATGAGAAATGTTAGAATAAGTTTGAAGCAATTTAAAACAAATTTTGCGGTGCAAAAATTATCATCGTAAATAGAATACGTTGAAATAAAATATTATTAGAATAATTTTCAAACAATCTATTGCAATTTTTGCGGCGCTAGAATAGTCATTTGAAATAGAATGCGTTGACATAAAATGTTATTAGAATAAGTATGAAGCAATCTAATAGAATTTCTGCTGCTGAAGTACTATCATCTTAAATAGAATAGGTTGATATAAAATGTTATTAGACCAAGTTTTAAGCAATCTAATTCATTTTTTGCTCCTCTAGTTTCATCATTGTAAGTAGAATACGTTGATATAAAATTATATTAGAATACGTTTGAAGCAATGTAATAAAATTTTTACGGCGCTAGAATTTTCCTCGTAAGTAGAATAAGTTCATAGTTATGTTATTAGTATAATTTAGAAGCAATCTATATAATTCTTTGCATAGCTAGTTCTATCATCTGAAACAGAAGATATTATTAGAATAAGTTTGAATCAATTTAAAATATATTTTGCGGCGCTATAATTATCATCATAAATAGAATACGTTGAAATAAAATGTTATTAGAATAGGTTTGAAGCAATCTAATACAATTTCCGCGGCTCAGGTATTATCATCTTAAATAGAATACGTTGATATAAAATATTATTAGACCACGTTTTAAGCGATCTAAACAATTTTCTTCTCTAGTTTTATCATCGAAAGTAGAATACGTTGATATAAAATGTTATTAGAATAAATTTGAAGCAATCTATAAAACGTTTTGCTGAGCTAGTTTTATCATCCTAAAGGGAATACGTCGAGAGAAAATGTTATTAGAATAAGTTTGAAGCAATCTAATACAATTTTCCCGGCGTTAGAATTATCATCGTAAGTAGAATACGTTGATATAAAATCTTATTAGAATAAGTTTGAAGTAATTTAAAACAAATTTTGCGGTGCAAGAATTATCTTCGTAAATCCAATAAATTGACATAAAATATTATTAGAATAAGTTTGAAGCAATGAAATACAATGTTTGCGAAGCTGTAATTATCATCGTAAATAGAATACGTTGATAGAAAATGTTATTAGAATAAGTTTGAAGGAATCTAATCCAATTCCTGCGGCTCAAGTATTATCATCGTAAATAAAATACATTGATATAAAATGTTATTGGAATAAGTTTTTAACAATCTAAACAAATTTTTGCTCCTCTAGTTTTATCATCGTAAGTAGAATCCGTTTATAGAAAATGTTATTAGAATAAGTTTCAAGCAATGTAGTAAAAAAATTTTTGCAACGCTAGAATTATCATCGTAAATTGAATACGTTGATATTAAATTTTATTAGAATAATTTTGAAGCAATTTATAAAAATTTGGCTGAGCTAGTTTAACATCTTAAATAGAATACTTTGAATACAAATGTTATTAGTATAAGTTTCAAGCAATCTAATACAATTTTTGCGGCGCTAGGATTATTATCGTATGTAGAATACGTTGATAAAACATATTATTGGAATAAGTTTGATGCAATCTATAAAAATTTACTGAGCTAGTTTTATCATCTTAAATAGAATACTTTGATGACAAATGTTATTAGAATAAATTTTAAGCACTCTAATACAATCTTCCAGGTGCAAGAACTATCATCGTAAATAGAATACGTTTGTATAAAATTTTATTAGAATAAGTCTGAAGTAATCTAATACTATTACTGCGTCTTAGGTATTACAATACAATACAATAAGGGTTATTATCACTCATTGAGGAACCCCTCCCTGGACTTCAACCATCTGTATCTGTCTCGAGCTATCCACTGCCAATTGGGACCCATAAGATATATCAGGTCATCCCTCCAGTCTGTCCTTGGTTTTCCTCTTGGTATTCTTTGTTCACTAAGTGTCCATTCTGTTATCCTGATGGTCCACCTGTTATCTTTAAGTCTGGCCACATGTCCTGTCCACCTATGTTTTGATTTCTTGATGGCTGCATTGATATCAGTGACTCCTGTTTGTTGGTGGATCCAGGTGTTTGTCATTCTGACCCGTAGCGTGATGATCAGAATGATCCTCTCCATATATCTCTGCGCTGCGCCACTGCCAGAAGTTCACTTTGGCTTGATGTCAGAGCCAATGTCTCACTACGTGATCACAGGTAGTATGTTCTCATTGTATCTAACACTAATTTAGAGAGGGATAGCACATTAAATGGCAAAAGAAGCCAAACATGTACCTAGCAGGGAATTCAACAGAGTATCAATTGCTGCTATCTAATAGATTCGAGGCGCTAACAGCATTAGAAGATCCAAACACAGATTATGACTGAGTGATATCAAAGATCAGCCAAGCTGCACTGGAAACAGCTTGACAAGACAAGCCATCGAAATCAGAGAAACTGTCTACAGTTACAAAACAGTTGTGAGAAAAGCGGCCACATCCATACCGTCAGTCAACTTCAGGAGAGAGCTAATGAATACACCCCACTGTGTTTCGCCTTTGTAGATTACCAAACGACTTTCGACTCCATAGAGTTCACTGCCCTTGATCCTGCATACATCACCGTGCTACGAGACCTGTACAATGGTGCTACTTCAACTTTGAAATTACATCAAGATAGCAATAAGTTCAAATTAGAAAGAGAAGCAAGACATGGTGACGATATCTCGCCAAAACTCTTCACAGCCTGTCTCCAGGATGCGATAATTAACAGGATCAACAGGGAGGAAAGAGGAGTTAACATCAATGGTGAACGCCTCTTACAACTGTACTAAGCTGATGATACAATACTGATGGCACACAACCCACAGGAACTGAATGACATCCACTTCAAAAGCAAACAAGTTGGATTCACTATGCATCTTGGCAAGACCAAAGTGATACTGATCCAGTATACCACCAAAGCACCAATCATAGTAAATGAATAGACCATTAAAGAAGTTGAAAGCTACATCTACCTTGGAAAGAAGATTACGAAGGAAGGAGATCTCCTAACCGAGATAAAGAGAAGGATAGCACTGGGATGGGCAGCTTTTGGAATGGTTGAAAACGTCATGAAAAACCGAAAAGCAAGTATGTCAAAGAAAAGAAAGGTTTTCAATGAGTACTTACTACATGTTATCAGGTAGGTAGTGAGACGTAGACTCTGATATCAAGCCAAAGTGAACTTCTGGCAGTGGCGCAGAAAAACAAAATCGCTCAAGTATTATCATCGTAAATAGAATACGTTCATATAAAATGTTATTAGACCAAGTTTTAAGCGATCTAAAACATTTTTTCTTCTCTAGTTTTATCATCGAAAGTAGAATACGTTGATATAAACTGTTATTAGAATAAGTTTGAAGCAATCTATAAAACGTTTTGCTGAGCTGGTTTTATCATCTTAAAGGGAATACGTCGAGAGAAAATGTTATTAGAATACGCTGATATTAAATGTTGTTAGAATAAGTTAGAAGTAATTTAAAACAATTTTTGCGGCGAAAGAATTATCCTCGTAAATAGAATACGTTGACATAAAATGTTATTAGACAACGTTTTAAGCAATCTAAAACATTTTTGATTTTGTAGTTTTATCATTATTATGAGAAAAATGTTGAATCAATCTAAAACATTTTGCATCCCTAGTTTTAGCATCGTAAATAGAATACGTCGATATAACATTTTATTAGAATAAGTTTGAAGCTATCAAAGACAATTTCTGCGCGCTAGAATTACCATCGTAAATAGAACACGTTTATATAAAATTTTATTAGAATAAGTTTCAAGTAATCTATAAAACTTTTTACTGAGCTAGTTCCATCAACTTAATTAGAAGAAGTTGATAGCAAATGTTATTAGAATAAGATAAGAAGCAATTTGAATCAATGTTTGCGGCGCATGGATTATAATCGTAAATAGAATACGTTGATATAACAGTTTATTAGGGCATGTTTTAAACAATCTAAAACATTTTTGCTTTCGTTGTTTTATCACCGTAAGTAGAATACGTCGATGTAAAATTTTGTTAGAATAAGTTTGAAGCAATCTAAAACAATTTTGCGCGCTAGAATTATTTTCGTAAATATAATACGTTAATATAAAATCTTATTACAATAAGTTCTAAAAAATCTATAAAACTTTTTGCTGAGCTAGTTCTATCATGTTAAATAGATGACGTGGATATAAAATGTTATAAGAATATGTAAGATGCAATTTAAAACAATTTTTGCGGCTAGAGAATTATTATCATGAATAGAATACGTTGATATAAAATGTTATTAGAATAAGTGTGAAGCAATTTAAGACTATCCTTGCGGGTCAGGTATTATCATCGTAAATAGAATACGTTGATATAAAATGTTATTAAAACAAGTTTTAGGCAATCTAAAACATTTTGTTTCCTAGTTTTAATATCGTAAGTAGAATACGTCGATATAAAATTTTATTAAAATAAGTTTGATGCAATCAATGACAATTTCTTCGCGCTAGAATTATCATCGTGAGTAGAATACGTTTATGTAAAACGTTATTAGAATAAGTTTGAAGCAATCTATAACTTGTTCTATCATCTTAAATAGAAGAAGTTGATATAAATATTATTAGAATAAGTTCGAAACGATCTAAAATAACTTTTGCGGCGCAATAATTATTATTGTAAATAGAATATGTTGATATAAAATGTTATTAGGATAAATTTGAAGCAATCTCATACAATTATTGTGGCGTAGTATTATCATCGAAACTAGAATACTTTGATAACAAATGTTATTAGAATAAGTTTTCATCAATCTAATACTTTTTTGCTTCTCTAGTTTTATCATAGTAAGTAGAATCCGTTGAATGAGTTTGAAGTAATCGGAAACAATTTTTGCAGAAATAGAATTATCATCGAAATTTGAATAAGTTGATATAAAATTTCATTGGAAAACGTTTAAAGCTATCGAGTTAGTTCTATCATCGTAAATAGAATACGTTGATATAAAATGTTTTTTGACTGAGTTTGAAGCAATTTAAAACAAATTTTGCGGCGCAAGAAGTATCAACGTAAATAGAAAACGTTGATATAAAATATTATTAGAATATGTTTGAAGCAATGAAAAACAATTTCTGCAGCGCAAGAATTATTATCGTAAATAGAATACGTTGATATAAAATCTTAGAATAAGTTTGAAGCAATCTATATAACTTTTTGCTGAGCTAGTTTTATCATCTTAAATAGAAGACGTTGATAATAAGTAAGATGCAATTTAAAACAATTTTTGCGGGGCAAGAATTATTACCGCAAATAGAATACGTTGATATAAAATGTTATTATAACAAGTTTTAAGCAATCTAAAACATTTTTCTCCTCTAGTATTATCATCGTAAGTAGAATACGTCGATATAAAATAGTATTAGAATAAGTTTAAACCAATCTAAGAAAATTATAGTGCGCTAGAATTATCATCCTAAACAGAATACGTTGATATAAAATGTTAATAAAAAAAGGTTGAAGCAATCTAAAACAATCATTGCGGCGCTAGAATTATCATCATAAATAGAATACGTCTATATAAAATTTTGTTTGGAGTAATCTAAAATAATTTGGCGCGCTAGAATTATTATCGTAAGTATAATACGTTGATATAAAATTTTATTAGAATAAGTTCGAAACAATCTATAAAATTTTCCCTGAGCTAGTTCTATCATGTTAAATAGAAGTTGATATAAAATGTTATTAGAATAAGTTAGATGCAATTTAAAATAATTTTTAAGCAATCTAAAACATTTTGCTTTTGTAATTTTATCATCGTAATAATATTTTATATCAACGTCTTCTACTTAAGAATTCGCTCAGCAAAACGTTTTATAGATTGCTTCAAACCTATTTTAATAACATATTATATTAACGTAATCTATTTACGATGATAATTCTAGCTGGCAAAAATTGCTTTACATTGCTTCAACTTTTGGTAATAAAATTTTATATCGACGTATTCTACTTACGATTATAAACCTACAAAAGAAAAATATTTTAGATTGCAAAAACGTCGTATAATAACATTTTATATCAGCGTATTCTATTTACGATGATAATTCTAGCGCGCAAGAATTGTCTTAGATTGGTTCAAACTTATTCTAAAAAATGAATATCGACGTATTCTACTTACGACGAGAAAACAAGAGGAGAAAAAATGTTTTAGATTTCTAAAATTGGGTCTAATAAAATGTTATATCAACGTATTCTATATTCGATAATAGTTCTTGCGCCGCAGAAATTGTTTTCATTGCTTCAAACATATTCAAATAATATTTTATATCAACGTTTTCTATTGACGTTGAGACTTCTTTTGCCGCATAATTTATTTTAAATTGCTTCAAACTTAGTCTAATAACATTTTATATCAACGTATTGTATTTAAGATGATAGAACTAGCCCAGCAAACAGTTTTATAGATAGTTTTAAACGTATTCCAATAAGATTTGATATCAACGTATTCAAATTACGTTGATCATTCTAGCAAAATGTTTTATAGATTGCTTCAAACTCATTCTAATAGCATCTTCTATCAACGGGTTCTATTTACGATGTAAAAAACCAGAGGAGCAAAAAATGTATTAGATTGCTTAAAACTTATTTTAATAAAATTTGTTATCAAAGTATTCTATTTACGATGATAATATTACCGCCGCAATGATTTATTAGATTGCTTAAAACTTATTCTAATAACATCTTCTATCGACGTATTCTATTTAACATGATAGAAATAGCTCAGCAAAAAGTTTTATAGATTGCTTAAAACTTATTCTAATAACATTTGTCATCAATGTCTACTATTTACGATGATAATTCTACGCCGCAAAAATTGTATTAGATTGCTTGAAACTTATTATAATACATTTTATATCGACCTATTCTATTTAAGATAATAGAACTGGTTCAGCAAAAAGTTTTTTAGATTACTTCAAACTTATACAATTAACATAATATATCAACGTATTCATTTCACGATGATAATTCTAGCGCTGCAAAAATTATGTTAAATTGCTTCGAATAACATATTATATCAACGTATCCTACATACGATTAGTTCCCTGAAGATTATACTAGATTGTTAGAAACTTATTCTAATAAGATCTTCTATCAACGAATTCAACTTACAATGATAATACGAGAGCAGAAAATGTTTTAGATTGCATAAAATTTATTCTAATAGCATTTTATATCAACGTGTTCTATTTGCGATGGGAATACCTGAGCCGCAAAAATTGTATTAAATTGCTTCAAACTTATTCTAATAAAATTTTATTTCCAACGTATTCTATTTACGTTGATAATTCTAGCACCTCGAAAATTGTTTTTCATTGCTTCAAACTTATTGTACTAACATTTTTTATCAACGTTTTTTTTTTATTTACGATGATAATTATTTCGCCGCACAAATTGTTTTAAATTGATCCCACCTTATTCTAATAACATTTTATATCAACGTATTCGTTTTACAATGTTAATTATGGCGTCGCAAAAATTGTTTTTGATTGCTTCAAACTTATTCTAATAACATTTTTATATCAACATCTTCCATTTAAGATGATAGAACTAGCTCAGCAAGAGGTTTTATAGATTGCTTCAAACTTCTTCTAATGAAAGATTATATCGACGTATTCTACTTACGATGATAAAACTATAGAAGCAAAAATATTTAGATTGCTTAAAACTTGCTCTAATAATATTTTATTTCAACCTAATCTATTTACGATAATAATTCTTGCCCCGCAAACATTGGTTTAAATTGTTACTAATTTATTCTAAAAACATTTTATATCAAAGTCTTCTAGTTAAAAACTCGCTCAACAAAACGTTTTATAGATTGCTTCAAATTTATTCTAATCAAATTTTAATCAATGTATTCTAGTTACGATGATAAAAGTACAGAAGCAAAATTTTTTTTCGATTGCTTTAAACGTGGTCAAATAACATTTTATGTCAACGTATTCTATTTACGATACTAATTCTTGCGCCGCAAAAATTATTTTAAATTGCTTCTAACTTATTCTAATAATATTTATATCAACTTCTATTTAATGTGATAGAACAAGCTCAGGAAAAAAATGTTATATATTGCTTCAAATGTATTCTAATAACATTTTATATAAACGTATTCTATTTACGGTGATAATTCTAGCGCGCGGAAATTGTTTTTGATAGCTTCAAACTTATTCTAATAAAATGTTATATCGACGTATTTTATTTACGATGATAATACTATGGATGCAAAAATGTTTTAGATTGCTTAAAACTTGGTCTAATAACATTTCATATAAACGTATACTACTTACGATCATAATTCTAGCGCCGCAAAAATTGTTTTAGATTGTTTCAACATTTTTTCTCATAACAATGATAAAACTACAAAAGCAAAAATGTTTTAAATTGCTTAAAACGTTGTCTAATAACATTTTATGTCAACCTATTCTATTTATGTTGATAATTCTAGCGCCGCAAAAATTGTTTTAGATTGCTTCAACATTTTTCTCATAACAATTTCTATCAAAGTATTCTATTTACGATGATAATTTTGGCGCCGCTAAAATTGTTTTAGATTGCTTCAACATTTTTCTCAGAACAATTTCTATCAAAGTATTCTATTTACGATAATAATTCTGGCGCCGCAAAAATTGTTTTAGATTGCTTCAACATTTCTCTCATAACAATTTCTATCAAATTTACGATGATAATTCTTGCGCTGCAAAAATGGTTTCAAATTGCTTCTAACTTATTCTTATAACATTTTATAGCGACATCTTCTATTTAAGATGATAGAACTAGCTCAGAAAAATGTTTTATACATTCCTTCACATGTATTCTAATAACATTTTATATCAACGTATTCTAGTTACGATGATAATTATCAACACCAAAAATTGTCTTAGATTGCTTCAGACTCATTCTAATAACATTTTTTATCGACGTATTCTACTTTCGATTAAAAAACTAGTGAAGATAAAATGATTTAAATTGCTTAAGACTTGGTCTAATAACATTCTATATCACCGCATTCTATTTACGGTAATAATTCTTGCGCCGCAAAATTGCTTCAAACTTATTCTTATAACATTTTGTATCAACGTCTTCTATTTAAGAATTCGCTCAGCAAAAGTTTTATAGATTGCTTCAAACCTACTCTAATAACATATTATATTTACGTATTCTATTTACGATGATAATTGTTTTAGAATGTTTCAAATTTTTTCTAATACAATTTAGTATCAATGAATTCTATTTACTGTAATAATCCTTGCGCCGAAAAGTTTTTATAAATTGCTTCAAACTTATTCTAATAACATTATATATCAACGTATTTTATTTATTTACGTAGATAATTTTAAAGCCGAAAAATTGTTTTAGATTGTGTCAACCTTTTTCTAATAACATTTTATATCAAGGTATTCTATTTACGATGATAATTCTAGCGGGCAAAATTGTCTTACATTTCTTAAAATTTGATATCGATGTATTCTACTTAAAATGTTTTAGACTGCTAAAAATGTCGTCTAATAACATCTTACATCAACGTATTCTATTTACGATGATTCTAGCGCGCAAGAATTGTCTTAGATTGGTTCAAACTTATTCTAAAAAAAAATTATATCGACGTATTCTACTTACGACGAGAAAACTAGAGGAGAAAAAATGTTTTAGATTACTAAAGTTTCGTATAATAAAATGTTATATCAACGTATTCTATTTACGATAATAATTCTTGCGCCGCATAAATTGTTTTCCAATGCCTCAAACATATTCAAATAATATTTTATATCAACGTTTTCTATTTACTTCTTGCACCGCAAAATTTGTTTTAAATTGCTTCAATCTTAGTCTAATAACATTTTATATCAACGTATTCTATTTAAGATGATAGAACTAGCTCAGCAAACAGTTTTATAGATAGTTTTAAACATATTCCAATAAGATTTTTATATTAACGTATTCAAATTAACATGATGATTCTAGCAAAAAGTTTGCTAAAACGTTTTGCTAAGCTAGTTCTATCATATTAAATAGAAGACCTTGCTATAAAATGTCATAAGAATAAGTTAGAAGCAATTTGAAACCATTTTTGCGGCGCAAGAATTATTATCGTAAATAGAATACTTTGATAGAAATTGTTATGAGAGAAATGTTGAAGCAACCTAAAACAATTTTTGCGGCTCTAGAATTATTATCGTAAATAGAATACGGTGAAATAAAATGTTATTAGACCACGTTTTAAGCAATCTAAAACATTTTTGCTTTTGTAGTTTTATCATTGTAACTAAAAAACGTCGATATAAAATTATATTAGAATAAGTTTGAAGCAACCTAAGACAATTTTGAGCGCTAGAATTATTATCATAAATAGAATAAGTTGATACAAAATGTTATTAAGTTTGAAGCAATCTATAAAACGTTTTGCTGAGACGTTTTAAGTAATCTAAAACGTTTTTGCTTCTCTATATTTGTCATCGTAACTAGAATACGCGGGTATAAGATTTTAGTAGAATATATTTGAAGCAATCTAAAACGATTTTTGCGCGCAAAAACTATCATCGTAAATATAATACGTTGATATAAAATATTAGAATAAGTTTGAAGTAATTTAAAACAATATTTGTGGCTCACGAATTATTATCGTAAATAGAATACGTTGATATAAAATGTTAGAATAATTTTCAAGCAATCTATAAAACGTTTCCCTGAGCTAGTTGTATCATCTTAAAGAGAAAACGTTGATACAAAATGTTATTAGAATAAGTTTGAAGCAAACAAAGACAATTTTGTGTGCTAGAATTATCATCGTAAATAGAATTATCATCGTTGACATAAATTGTTATTAGAATAAGTTTGAAGCAATTTAAAACAATTTAAAACAATTTAAAACAAATAAAATATTATAAGAATTAATCAGAAGCAATTTAAGACAATTAGAATAAGTTAGAAGCAATTTGAAACAAATTTTGCGGCGCAAGATTTATCATCGTACATACAATACTTTGATGGAAATTGTTATGAGAAAAATGTTGAAGCAATCTAAAACAATTTTTGCAGCGCTAGAATTATCATCGTAAATAGTATACGTTTATATAAAATGTTATTAGACAAAGTTTTAAGCAATCTAAAACATTTTTACATCCCTAGTTTTATCATCGTAAATAGAATACGTTGATAGAACATTTTATTAGAATAAATTTGAAGCTATCAAAGACATTTTTTGCGCGCTAGAATTATCATCGTAATTAGAATACGTCGATATAAAATGTTATTAAAATAAGTTTGAAGCAAACAATAAAACTTTTTGCTGAGCTAGTTCCATCATCTTAAATAAAAGAAGTTGATAGAAAATGTTCTTAGAATAAGTTTGAAGCAATTTGAAGCAATTTTTGCGGCGCAAGAATTATTATCGTAAATAAAATACGTTGATATACAATTATATTAGAGCACGTTTTAAACAACCTAAACATTTTTGCATTTGTTGTTTTATCGTCGTAAGTAGAATACGTCGATATAAAATTGTGTTAGAATAATTATGAAGCAATCTAAAACAATTTTGCGCGCTAGAATTATTATCGTACATAGAATACGTTGATATAAAATGTTATTAAGTTTGAAGCAATCTATAAAACATTATAATCTTAAATAGAAGACAATGCTATAACATGTTAGAAGAATAGGTTAGAAGCAATTTGAAACCATTTTTGCGGCGCACGAATTGTCATCGTAAATAGAATACTTTTATAGAATTTGTTATGAGAAAAATGTTGATGAGAAGCAATCTATAAAATGTTTTGCTGAGACGTTTTAAGTAATCTAAAACGTTTTTGCTTCTCTGGATTTATCATCGTAACTAGAATACGCATTTATAAAATTTTAGTAGAATATATTTGAAGCAATCTAAAGCGATTGTTGCGCGCAAAAACTATCATCGTAATTATAATACGTTGATATAAAATGTTATTAGAATAAGTTTGAAATAATTTAAAACAATAGTTGCGGCTCAAGAATTGATATAAAATGTTATTAGAATAATTTTGAAGCAATCTATAAAACGTTTTGCTGAGCTAGTTCTATCATCTGAAAGATAAAACGTTGATACAAAATGTTATTAGATAGAATAAGTTTAAGCAATCTAAAACAATTTTTGCGGCGCTAGGATTATCATCGTCAATAGAATACGTTTTTATAAAACGTTAATAGACCAAGTTTTAAGCAATCTAAAACATTTTTGCATCTCTAGATTTGTCATCGTATTTAGAATAGGTTGATATAAAATTTTATTAGAATAAGTTTGAAGGAATCTATGAAACGTTTTGATGAGGTAGTTCTATCATCTAAAATAGAGGACGTTGATATAAAATTTTATTAGAATAGGTTTGAAGCTTTTTAAAACAATTTTTGCGGCGCAAGAATTATTATCATAGCTAGAATACATTGACATAAAATGTTATTAGACAGAGTTTCAAGCCATCTAAAACATTTTGCTTCTCTCGTTGTATTATCGTATGTAGAATACGTCGATATAATATTTTACTAGAATAAGTTTGAAAGAATGTAAGATAATTTTTGTTCGGTAGAATTTTCATAGTAAATAGAATACGTTGATATAAATATTTTAAAGAATAAATTAGAAGCAATCTATAAAACCTTTTGTTGAGCTAGTACTATCATCTAAAATAGAATACGTTGATATGTTATTAGAAAAATGTTGAAGCAATCTGAAATATTTTTGCGTCTCTAATATTATAATCGTACGAAGAATATGTCGATATAAAATTTTATTAGAATAAGTTTGAAGCAATCTAAGACAATTTTTGCGTTCTAGAAATGTAATCGTAAATAGAATACGTTGATATAAAATTTTATTAGAATAAGTTTGAAGCAATTCAAAACAATTTCTGCGGCGCAAGGATTATCATCGTAAATAGAATACGTTTTAATAAAATGTTATTAGAGCCAATTTTAAGCAATCTAATACAGTTTTACTTCAATAGTTTCATTATCGTAAGTAGAATTAGTCGATATAATATTTTATAAAAGTTTTTGCTGAGCTCGTTCTATCATCTGAAATAGAAGACGTTGATATAAAATGTTATAAGACTAAGTTAGAAGCAATTTAAATCAATTTTTGCGGCGGAAGAATTATTATCGTAGATAGAATAAGTTGATACAAAATGTTATTAGACCGAGTTCTAAGCAATCTTAAATATATTTGCTTCTCTAAATTTATCGTAAGTAGAATACGTCGATATAAAATTTTATTAGGGTAGGTTTGAAGCAATCTATGACAATTTTTGCCCGCTATAATTATTATCGTACATAAAATACGTTGGTATAAAATTTTAGTAGCATCAGTTTGAAGCAGTTTAAAACAATTTTTGCGGCGCAGGATTTAGCATCGTAAATAGAATAGGTTAATATAAAATGTTATTAGACCAAGTTTTATGCAATGTAAAATATTTTTGCTTCTGTAGTTATATAATATAATATTTTATTGGAATAAGTTTGAAGCAATCTATTAAAGGTTTTGATGAGCTCGTTCTATCATCTGAAATAAAGACGTTGATATAAAATGTTATAAGACTAAGTTAGAAGCAATTTAAATCCATTTTTGCCGCAGAAGAATCATTATCGTAGATAGAATAAGTTGATATAAAATGTTATTAGACTGAGTTTTAAGCAATCTTAAATATATTTGCTTCTCTAAACTTACCGTAAGTAGAATACGTCGTTATAAAATTTTCTTAGAATAAGTTTGAAGCAATCTAAGACGAGTTTTGTGGCGCAAGAATTATCATCGTAAATAGAATAGCTGATATAAAATATTATTTGAATAAGCTTCAATCTATTTAAAACAATTTTTGCGGCGCAAGAAATATTTTCGAAAATAGAATATGTTGATATAAAATTTTATTACATCAAGTTTTAAGCAGTCTAAAACATTTTTGCTTCTGTAGTTTTATCATCGTAAGTAGAATACGTCGATATAAAATTTTATTTGAATAAGCTTGAAGCAATCTAAGACAATTTTTGCGCGTTAGCATTATTATCGTAAATAGAATACATTGATATAAAATATTATTAGATTAAGTTTGAAGCAATCTATAAAACATTTTGCTGAGCTACTTCTATCATCTTAAAAGCAGACGTTGATATATAATGTTATAAGAATAATTAAGATGCAATTTAAAACAATTTTTGCAGTCCAAGACTTATTATCGTAAATAAAATACGTTGATGTAAAATGTTAATAGAGCACTTTTTAAGCAATGTAAATATTTTTGCTTCTCTAGATTTTATCATCGTCGAAAAATACGTCGATATAAAATTTTATTAGAATATGTTTGAAGAAATATATGACAATTTTTGCCCACTAGAATTATTATCGTAAATAGAATACGTTTGTATAAAATATTGTAGAATAAGTTTGAAGCAATTTAAAACAATTTTTGCGGCGTAGGATTTAGCATCGTAAATAGAATAGGTTGATATAAAATGTTATTAGACCAAGTTTTATGCAATGTAAAATATTTTTTTCTGTAGTTTTATCACCGTATGTAGAATAAGTCGATATAATATTTTATTGGAATAAGTTTAAAGCAATCTATAAAAGTTTTTGCTGAGCTCGTTCTATCATCTGAAATAGAAGACGTTGATATACAATGTTATAAGACTAAGTTAGAAGCAATTTAAATCAATTTTTGCGGCGGAAGAATTATTATCGTAGATAAAATAAGTTGATATAAAATGTTATTAGACCGAGTTTTAAGCAATCTTAAATATATTTGCTTCTCTAAACTTAAGTAGAATATGTCGATATAAAATTTTATTCGAATAGGTTTCAAGAAATATATAAAGCGTTTCACTGAGCTAGTGCTATCATCTTAAATAGGGCACGTTGATATAAAATGTCATCAAAATAGGTTTGAAGCAAGTTAAAAGAGTTTTTGCGGCACAAGAATTATCATCGTAAATAGAAAACGCTGATATAAAATGTTATTTGAATAAGTTTGAATCTATTTAAAACAATTTTGCGGCAAACGAATTTTTATCATAAATAGAATACGTTGATATAAAATGTATTAAGACCAAGTTTTAAGCTACCTGAAACATTTTTGCTGCTCTAGTTTTATCTGTCGATATAAAAATTTTATTAGAATAAGTTTGAAGCAATCTCTAAAAATTCTTGCTGAGCTAGTTCTATCATCTTAAATAGCAGATATTGAAATAAAATGTTCTTAGAATAAGTTAGAAGCAATTTATAACAATTTTTGCGGCGCAAGAATTATTTTCGAAAATAGAATACGTTGATATAAAATTTTATTAGACCAAGTTTTAAGCAGTCTAAAACAATTTTGCTTCTGTAGTTTTATCATCGTAAGTAGAATACATCGATATAAAATTTTATTTGAATAAACTTGAAGCAATCTAAGACAATTTTTGCGCGTTAGCATTATTATCGTAAATAGAATACATTGATATAAAATATTATTAGATTAAGTTTGAAGCAATCTATAAAACATTTTGCTGAGCTACTTCTATCATCTTAAAAGCAGACGTTGATATATAATGTTATAAGAATAATTAAGATGCAATTTAAAAATAATTTTTGCGGCCCAAGACTTATTATCGTAAATAAAATACGTTGATATAAAATGTTATTAGAGCATGTTTAAGCAATGTAAATAATTTTGCTTCTTTAGTTTTATCATCGTCGAAGAATACGTCGATATAAAATTTTATTAGAATATGTTTGAAGCAATCTATGACAATTTTTGCCCGCTAGAATTATTTTCGTAAATAAACTACGTTGGTATAACATTTTAGTAGAATAAGTTTGAATCAGTTTAAAACAACTTTTGCAGCGCTGGATTTAGCATCGTAAATAGAATACTTTGATATAAAATGTTATTAGACCAAGTTTTATGCAATGTAAAATATTTTTTTCTGTAGTTTTATCATCGTAAGTAGAATACGTCGATATAAAATATTACTAGAATAAGTTTGGAGCAATCTAAGACAATTTTTGAGCGCTAGAATTATCATCGTAAATAGTATAATTTGATATAAAATGTTATTAAAATAAATTTGAAGCAATCTATAAAACCTTCCCTGGGCTAGTTCTATCTTCTTAAATAGAAGACGTGATATAAGATGTTATCAAAATAAGTTAGAATCGATTTATAATAATTTTTGCGGCCCAACTATTATTTTCGTAAATAGAATACGTTGATATAAATTGTTATTATAAAGTTATAAGCAATCTATAATATTTTTGCTTCTCTAGTTTCATTATAGTAAGTCGAATACGTCGATATAAAATTTTATTAGAATAAGTTTGAAGCAATCTAAGACAATTTTTGTACGCTAGCATTATCATTTTAAATAGAATACATTGATATAAAATAATATCCTAATAAGTTTGAAGCAATCTGTAAAACGTTTTTCTGAGCTAGTTCTATCATCTTATATAACAACCGTTGATATAAAATGTTAAAAGAATAAGTTTGAAGCAATTTAAAACAATTTTCGCGGCGCAAGGATTATCATCGTAAATAACGTTTTTATAAAATGTTATTAGAGCCAATTTTCAGCAATTTCAAACATTTTTGCTTCCGTAGCTTTATCATCGTAAGTAGAATACGTCGATATAGTTTGTTATTAGAATAGGTTTGAAGCAATCTATAAAACATTTTGCTGAGCTAGAGCTATCATTTGAAATAGAGGACGTTGATATTAAACACCTTTTCCAGTGCAAGAGTTATTATCGTATATAGAATACGTTCATATAAAATTATATTAGAATAAGTTGGAAGTAATCAAAAAGAATGTTTGTAATTAGACCAAGTTTTAAGCAATATAAAATATGTTTGCTTATTTAGATTTATCACGGTAAGTAGAATCCATAGATATTAAAGATTATTAGGATAAGTTTGAAGCAATCAATTAACTTTTTGCTGAGCTAGTTTTATCATCACAAACAGAATAAGTTGATATAAAATGTTATTAGAAAAAGGTTGAAGCAATCCATTACAATATTTGCGGCGACGCAATCTATAACAATAGAAGACGTTGATATAAAATGTTGTTAGAATAGGTTTGAATTAATTTAAAACAATTTTTGCGGCGCAAAAGTTATCATGGTAAATGGTATACGTTGATATAAAATGTTATTACAATAAGTTTCAAGCAATCTAATACAATTTCTGGGAACTAGAACTGTCATAGTAAATGGAATACGTTGATATCAAAATTATTAGAATAAGTTTGAAGCAATATAATAAAATTACTCGGCGCTAGGACTTTCATCGTAGATAAAATACCTTGATATAAAATGTAATTAGAATAAGTTTGAAGCAATCTATAAAACATTTTGCTGAGCTAGTTTTATCATCTTAAATAGAAGACATTGATATAAAATGAATATGTTTGAAGAAAGATTTTACAAATTTTGTGGCACAAGTATTAGCATCGTAAATATTATATGTTGATATAAAATGTTAGTAAAATAAGTTTTAAGCAATCTAAAACCTTTTTTTGCTGCTCTAATTTTATCATCGTAAGTAATATCCGTTGATAGATGTTATTAGGATAAGTTTCAAGAAATGTAGAACAAGTTTTACGGCGCTAGAATTATCATCGTAAATAGAATACGTTGATAAAATATATTATTAGAATATGTTTGAAGCAATCGAAAACATTTTTTGCTTCTCTAGTTTTATCAACTCAAATACAGGAAGTTGATATAAAATGTTATTAGAATAAGTTTGAAGCAATTTAAAACAATTTTTGCGGTGCAAGAATTATATTAGTAAATAAAATACGTTGATATAGAAACTTACTAGAAGAAGGTTGAATCTATAGCAATATTTGCTGCGCCAGAATTATCATGGTAAATAGAATACGTTCATATAAAATGTTTTTAGAATAAATTTGAAGCAATCTATAAAACCTTTTGCTGAGCTAGTTCTTTCATCTTAAATAGAAGTCATTGATATAGAAAGTTGTTAGAATATGTTTGAATCAATTTAAAACAATTTTTTCCGCACAACATTTATCATTTGAATCAATTTAAAACAATTTTTTCTGCACAACATTTATCATCGTAAATAGAATACGTTGATATGAAATGTTATTAGAATAAGTTCGAAGCAATCTAATACAATTTTCGCGGCACAAGTATACGCATCGTAAATAGAATACATCGATATAAAATGTATTAGAATAAGTTTTAAACAATCTAAAACATTTTTTTGCTTCTATAGTTTTATCTTCGCTTGTAGAATCCGTTGATAGATGTTATTAGGATAGGTTTCAAGAAATGTAGTACAATTTATATGTCGCTAGAATTATCATCAGAAATAGAATACGTTGAAATAAAATGTTATTAGAATACGTGTGAAGCAATTAGAAGCAATTTTCGCGGTGCAAGAATTATATTAGTTAATAAAATACGTTGATATAGAATGATATTTGAAGAAGGTTGAATCTTTCACAATATTTGCTGCGCTAGAATTATCATCGTAAATAGAATACGTCGATATAAAATGTTATTAGAATAAGTTTTAAGCAATCTATAAAACTGTCTGCTGGGCTAGTTCTATCACCTTAAATAGAAGACGTTCATAAAATTTTATTAGAATAAGTTTGAAGCAATCTAATACAAATTCTGCGCGCTAGAATTATCATCGTAAATAGAATACGTTGATATAATATGTTATTACAATAAGTTTGAAGCAATCTATAAAACTTTATGCTGAGCTAGTTCTTTGATCTTAAATAGAACTCATTGATATAGAAAGTTGTTAGAATATGTTTGAATCAATTTAAAACATTTTTTTCCGCGCAACATTTATCATCGTAAATAGAATAAGTTGATATGAAATCTAACACATTTTTTGCTTCTCTAGTTTTATGTTCGTAAGTAGAATCCGCTGATAGAAGATGTTATTAGGATAAGTTTCAAGAAATGTAGTACACTTTTTGCGATGCTAGAATTAGCATCGGAAATAGAATGCGTTGATATAAAATGTTATTAGAATACGTTTGAAGCAATGTAAAACAATTTTTGCGGTTCATGAATTATCAGCATAAAAAGAATACGTTCATATAAAATGTTATTAGAATAACTTTGAAGCAATCTATAAAACTTTTTGCTGATCTAATTCTATCGTCTTAAAATGTTCTTAGAATAAGTTTGAATCAATTTGAATCAATTTTCGCGTCGAAACACTTATCATCGTAAATAAAATACGTTGATATAAAATGTTATTAGAATAAGTTTGCAGCAATCTAATTCAATTTCTGCGGCTCAAGTATCATTACCGTAGAAATGAAATGTTAGTAGAATCAGTTTTAAGCAATCTAAAACATTTTTTGCTTCTCTAGTTTTATCGTCGTAAGTAGAATCCGTTGATATAAGATGTTATTAGAATATGTTTCAAGCAATCTAGTAAAGTGTTTGCGCGCTAGTACTATCATCGTAAGTGGAATACGTTGATATAAAACGATATTACAATAAGTTTGGACCAATCTATAAAACTTTTTTACTGAGCTACTTCTATCATCATAAATAGAAGACTTTGACGTTATTAGAATACGTTTGGAGCAATGTATACAGCGTTTTGCTGAGATCGTTCTATCATTTTAAATAGAAGACGTTGATATCAAATGTTGTTAGAATTAGTTTGAATGAATTAAGAAAAATTTTGCGGAGCAACAATTATCACCGTAAATAGAATGCGTTGATATAAAATGTTATTAGAATAAGATTCAAGCAATCTAGCACAATTTGTGCGACGCTAAAATTATCATGGTAAATAGAATATGTTGATATAAAATGTAAGTAGAATAACTTTTAAGCAAGATAATACATCTTATATAGAAAACGTTGATAGAACATGTTATTAGAATAATTTTGAAGCTATTCCAAACAATATTTGCGGCGCAAGTATTATCATCGTATATAGAATACGTTGATATAAAATTTTATTAGAATAAGTTTGAAGCAATCTATAAAACTATTTGCTGATCAGAGTTCTATCATCGTAAATGGAAATCGTTGATATAAAATGTTATATCAATTTAAATCAATTGAAAACAATTTTTGCGGCCCTAAAATTAACATCGTAAATAGAATGCGTTGATATAAAATGTTATTAGAATAATTTTGAATCAATGAAAAACAATTTTTTCGTCGGTAAAATTATCGTCGTACATAGAATACGTGGATATAAATTTTCATTAGAATAAGTTTGAAGCAATCTAAAAAACTTTTTGCTGTCGTAGTTCTATCATCCTAAATAGAAGACGTTGATATAAAATGTTGTTAGATTAGTTTGAATGAATTTTTAAAAAATTGCGGAGCAACAATTATTATCGAAAATAGAATGCGTTGATATAAAATGTTATTAAAATAAGCAAGGTATAAAACATTTTTCGCGTTTCTAATATTATCATCGTAAGTAGAATCTATTGATATAAAATGTTAGTAGAATAACTTTTAAGTAATATAATATATTTTTTGCTTCTCTAGTTTTAACTTCGTAAGTAGAATACGTTGATAGAATAAGTTTCAAGCAGCCTATTACAATTTCTGCGATGCTAGAATTATCATAGTAAATAGAATACGTTGATATAAAATGTTATTAGAATATGTTTGGAGCAATCGAAAACATTTTTTGCTTCTCTAGTTTTATCAACTCTAATATAAGAAGTTGATATAAATTGTTATTAGAATAAGTTTGAAGTAATTTAAAACAATTCCTGCGGTGCAAGAATTACCATCGTAAATAGAATACGTTGATATAAAATGTTATCAGAAAAAGGTTGAAGCAATCTAAAACAATTTTTGCGGCGCTACATTAATCATTTTAAATAGAATATGTTGATATAATATGTTATTAGAATATGTTTCAAGCAATCTATACAACTTTTTGCCGAGCTAGTTCTATCTTCTTAAATAGAGTGACGTTGATATAACATTTTATTAGAATGTTTAAAGCAATTTAACACAATTTTTGCGGCGCAAGAATTATCACTGTAAATAGAATACGTTGATATAAAATGTTATTAGAAAAAGTTAGAAGCAATCTAAAACAATTTTTGCGGCGCTAGTAATATCATTGTAAATAGAATATGTTGATATAATATGTTATTAGAGAAAGGTTGAAGCAAACTGAAAAGATTTTTGCGGCGCTACATTTATTATTGTAAATAGAATACGTTGGTATAAAACATTTAAAAATAAGTTTGAAGCAATCGAAGACAATTTTTCCCCGCTTGAATTATCATCGTAAATCGAATAAGTTGATATGAAGTGTTTTTAGAATAAGTTTGAATGAATTTAAAATATTTTTTGCGGAGCATCAATTAATATCGTACATTGAATACGTTAATATAAACATTTATTAGAATAAGTTTGAAGCAATGAAAAACAATTTTTGCGGCGCTAGAATTATCGTTGTAAATAGAATACGTTGATATATAATTTTATTAGAAATAGTTTGAATCAATCTAATCGAATGTTTGCGGCAATGTATTAGCATCGTAAATAGAATATGTTGACATAAAATTTTAGTAGTATAAGTTTTAAGCAATGTAAAACATTTTTTGCTTCTCTAGTTTTATCATCGTAAGTAGAATCCGTTGAGATATAAAACTTTTTGCTGGGCAAGCTCTATCATCTTAATTCTAATACTTTGGTATAAGACGTTATTAGAATAAGTTTGAAGCAATTTAAAACAATTTTTGCGGTACAAGAATTATCATCGTAAATAGAATACGTTGATATAAAATGTTATTAGAAAATTGTTGAAGCAATCTAAAACAATTTTTGAGGTGCTACATTTATCATCGTAAATAGAATACGACGATATAAAATGTTATTAGAATAAGTTTGAAGCAATCTATACAAATTTTGATGAGCTAGTTCTATCTTCTTAAATAGAAGACATTGATATAACTTGTTATTAGAATAAGTTTGAAGCAATTTAAATCAATTTTTGCGGTGCAAGATTTACCATCGTAAATAGAATACATTGATATAAAATGCTATTAGTATATGTTTGAATCAATCTATAAAACGTTTTGCTGCGCTAGTTCTATCATAATAAATAAAAGACGTTTATATAAAATGTTATTAGAATAAGTTTGAAGCAATGTAATACAACATTTGCGGCGCTAGAATTTTCATTGTAAATAGAATATGTTGTTATAAAATGTTGTTAGAATAAGTTTGAAACAACCCAGAAAAGGTTTTGCTGATCTTGTTCTATCATCTTAAATAAAAGACGTTTATATAAAATGTTGTTACAATAGGTTTGATTCAATTTAAAACAATTTTTGCGCGCAACAATTATCATCGTAAATAGAATACGTTGATATAAAATGTTATTTGTATAAGTTTCAAGACATCTAAGACAATTTTCGCGCGCTAGAATTATCATAGTAAATATAATACGTTGATATAAAATGTTTTTGGAATAAGTGTTAAGCTATCTAAAATAATTTTTGCTACTTTAATTTTAACATCGTACGTGAAATTTATTAGAAAATGGTTGAAGAAATCAATAACAATGTTTGCGGCCCTTGAATTATCATCGTAAATAGAATTCGTTGATATAAAATGTTATTAGACTAAGTTTGAAGCAATCTATAAAATTTTTCCTGAGCAAGTTCTATCATCTTAAATTGAAAACGTTGATATAAAATGTTATCACAATATGTTTGAATGAATTTAAAACAAGTTTTGCGACGCAACAGTTATCATCGTAAATAGAATACGTTGATATAAAATGTTATAAGAATATGTTTGAAGCAATCTAATACAATTTTTGCGGCACAAGTATTTGCATCGTAAGTAGAATCCATTGATAGAAGATCTTATTAGAATAAGTTTTATGCAATCCAATATTTTTTTGCACGCAAGAATTATCATCGTAAGTAGAATACGTTGATATGAAATGTTATTAGAATAAGTTTTAAGCAATCTAAAACTTTTTTCTTCTATAAATTTTCGTTGTATGTACATTATGTTCATATAAAATGCTATTAGAAAAAGGTTGTAGCAATCTATAACAATTTTTACGGCGCTAGAATTATCAACATAAATAGAATACGTTGATATAAAATATTACTAGAATACGTTTGAAGCAATCTATAACAATTTTTGCGGCGCAAGAATTATCGTCTTAAATAGAATACGTTGATATAAAATGTTATTAGAATAAGTTTGAAGTGATATATAAAGATTTTGGTGACCTAGAACTATCATCTTAAATAGAAAATGTTGATAGAATATGTTATTAGAAAAATGTTGAAGCAAACTAAAACAATTTTTGCGGCGCTAGAATTATCATCGTAAATAGACTACGTTGATATAAAATAAGTTTTAAGCAATCTCACTGAAATTTTTCCTGAGCAAATTCTATCATCTTAAATAGAAGACGTTGATAGAATGTTGTTAGAATAAGTTTAAAGCTATTTTAAACAATTTTTGCGGCACAGTATTGGCATCTTTAATATAATACATTGATATAAAATATTTTTGGAATAAGTTTTAAGCTATCTAAAATAATTTTTGCTTCTTTAATTTTAACATCGTAAGTAGAATACGTTTATATGAAATTTATTAGAAAAAGGTTGAAGCAATCTATAACAATGTTTGCGGCCCTTGAATTATCATCGTAAATAGATTTCGTTCATATAAAATGTTATTAGACTAAGTTTGAAGCAATCTATAAAATGTTTGATGAGCAGGTTCTATCATCTTAAATTGAAAACGTTGATATAAAATGTTATTACTATATGTTTGAATGAATCTAAAATAATTTTTGCGTCGCAACAATTATCATCGTAAATAGAATACATTGATATAAAATGTTATTAGAATATTTTTGAAGCAATCTAATACAATTTTTGCGGCACAAATATTTGCATCGTAAATAGAGTATGATGATATAAAATATTTTTGAAATAATACTTTGATATAAGACGTTATTAGAATAAATTTGAAGCAATTTAAAACAATTTTTCCGGTGCAAGTATTATCATCGTAAATAGAATACGTTGATATAAAATGTTATTAGAAAAAGTTGAAGGAATCTATAACCATTTTTGCGGCGCTAGAATTATCATCGTAAATATAATACTTTGATATAAAGTGTTATTAGAATAATTTTGAAGCAATTTAAAACAATTTTTGCGGTGCAAGTATTTTCATCGTAAATAGAATACGTTGATGTTATTAGAAAAAGTTGAAGGAATCTAAAACATTTTTTTACTTTTCTAGTTTTATCATCGTAAATAGAATACACTGATATAAAATATTATTAGAATAAGTTTGACGTAATCTAAAGCAATTTTGCGGCGCTAGAATTATCATCGTAAATAGAATACTTAGATATAAAGTTTATTTCAATAAGTTTAAAGCAATCTAAATCAATGTTTGCCTTGCAAGTATTTTCATCGTAAAAACAATACATTGATATAAAATATTATTAGAATAAGTTTGAAGCAATCTAATACAAATTTTTCGGCGCTAGAATTATCATCGTAATTAGAATACTTTGATATATAATGTTATTAGAAAACGGTTGAAGCAATCTAAACCGATAATTGCGGTGCTAGAATTATCATCAAAACGTTTGAAGCAATCTAATACGATTTTTGCGCAATCATGTTACCATCCTAAATAGAATATGTTATACTATGTTATTAGAATAAGTTTGAATCAATCTAATACAATTTTTGCGGCGCTAGAATTATCATCGTGAATAGAATACGTTGATACAAAATGTTATTAGAATGAGTTTGAAGCAATCTAAAACAATTTTTGTGGTTCAAGTATTATCATCTTAAATAGAATACGTTGATATAAAATATTATTAAAATATGTTTTAACAATCTAAAACATTTTTGGCTTCTCTAGTTTTAACATCGTAAATAGAATACGTTGATATAAAATATTTTTAGAATATGTTTGAAATAATCTAAACAATTTTTGCGGCGCTAGAGTTATCATCGTAAGTTATCAGTTTTATAAGTTTGTAGCAATCAAATAGATATTTTGGAGTGCTAGAATTTTCATCGCCTATAGTATTCGTTGAGATAATACTTCATTAGCATTAGATTAAAGCAATCTATAAAACAATTTGCTTAGCTAGTTTTATCATCTAAAATAGATTACGTTGATAGAAAATTTAATTAGAATAAGTTTCAAGCAATCTAAAACAATTTTTGCATGTCTAGTTTTATCATCGTAAATAAAATATGTTCATATGAAATGTTATTAGAATAATTTCAAGCAATCTAAAAAGATTTTACGGTGCTAGAAATATCATCGCAAATAATATACATTGTTATAAAATGCTATTAGAATAAGTTTGAAGCAATCCAATACAATTTTTACGGCGATTGTATTATCATCTAAAATAGAATACGTTGATATATCATATTATTAAAATAAGTTTGAAGCAATCTAAAACAATTTTGCGGTGCAAGAATTATCATCGTAAGTAAGAAAACTTTGATATATAATATTATTCGAGGAAATTTGAAGAAATCTAAAGCGATTCCTGCGCCGCTAGAATTATGATCAAGTTTGTAGTAATCAAATTCAATTTTTGCAGGGCTAAAATTTTCATCGTAAGCAGAATAAGTAGATAGAAGATGTTATTAGGATAAGTTTCAAGCAATCTAGTACAATTTTTGCGGCGCTAGAATTATCATTGTAAATAGAATACGTTGAGATAAAACGTCATTTGAATATGTTTGAAGCAATCTATAAAAACTTTTGTTGAGCTAGTTTTATCATCCATTTTAAATAGAATACATTGATAGAATATGTTATTTGAATATTTTGAAGCAATCAAAAACATTCTTGTTGGAGCTAGAATTTTCATCGTATATAGAATACTTTGATATAAAATGATATTAGAATAAATTTGAAGGAATCTAAAACATTTTTGCGTCTCTTGTATTATCATCGTAAGTAGAATACGTCGATATAAAATATTATTAGAATAAGCTTACTGCAATCTAAAACAATTTCTGGGCGCTACTATTATCATCGTAAATAGAATATGTTGATATAAAATGTTACTAGAAAACATTTGAAGCGATCAAAAACAATTTTTGGGCGCAGGAATTCTCAGCGTAAATAGAAAACTTTGAAATAAAATGTTATTAGAATACGTTTCAAACAATCTAAAACAATTATTGCGTCGCTGGTATTATCTTCGTATATACAAGATGTTGATAAAAGATGTTATTAGTATAAATTTGTAGCAATCTAAAACATTTTTTTGCGGCTCTAGAATTTTCAATATAAATTGAATACGTTGATATAAAATTTTAGTTGAATAATTCTAAAGCAATCTAAAATAATGTTTGCGGTGCTAGTATTATTATCGAAATAGTGTGTATGTTCATATACACTGTGTTTAGAAGAGAATACAAATTTTGCTGCGATACAAGTATCATCGTAAATATAATACTTTGATATATAATTTTCTTAGAATAAGTTTGAAGCAATCTAAAACAATTTTTGCGTGTCTAGTTTTTTCCTCGTAAATAGAATACGTTGATATAAAATGTTATTAGAATAAGATTAAAGCAATCTAAAACAATTTTGCGGCGCTACAATTATCACCGTAAATAGACTACTTTGATATAAAAGGTTGTTTCAAATAGTTTAAAGCAATCTAAAACAATGTTTGCTTCTCTTTTATTTTCATCGTAATTGCAATGCGTTTGTATAAAATGATATTAGAATAAGTTTGAAGCAATCTGAAATATTTTTTGCGTCTCTAGTTTTATCATCGTAAATAGAATACGTTGATATAAAATGTTTTCCGCTTACCTTTGAAGCTATCAAAAACATTTTTTTCGGGGCTAGAAGTATCATCGTATATAGAATATTTTGATATAAAATGTTATTAGAATAAGTTTGAAGTAATCTTATACAATTTTTGCGTCGATTGTACTATCATCGTAAATAGAATACGTTGATATATCATGTTATTAGACTAAGTTTGAAGCAATCTAAAACAATTTCAGGGCGTTACAATCATCATCGTAAATAGAATACTTTGATATGAAATCTTATTACAATAAGTTTAATGCAATCTAAAACAATGCTTGCGTCGCTAGTATTTTCATCGTAAATATAAATTGTTATTAGAATTAGTTTGAAGCAATCTAATTTTTGCTGCGTTGAAACACAATGTTATTCGAATAAGATTGAAGCAATATTATACACTTTTTGCGTCTCTAGTTCTATCACCGTAAATAGAATACATTGATATAAAATGTTATCCGCATACTTTTGAAGCATTTAAAACAATTTTTGAGGCGCTAATATTATTATCGTAAATAGAATATGTTGATATTAATTGTTATTAGAATAAGTTTAAAACAATCTAAAATAATTTTTGCGTAGCTAGTATTATCATCGTTAGTACAATACGTTGATATATAATGTTATTAGAATAGGTTTGAAGCAACCTAATACAATTTTGCGCCGCTAGAATTATCACCGTAACTAGATTACGTAGATATATGATGTTATTAGAATAAGTTTGAAGCATTCTAAAACAATTTATCAGCGCTAGAAATATAATCGTAAATGGAATGATATGTTATATAATCTTATTAGAATAAATTTGAAGTAATCTAAATCAATATTTGCCGCGCTAATAATCAATGTAAATAGAAAACGTTGATATAAATTGATATAAGAATAGGTTTGAAGCAACGTAAAACAATTTTTGCGGCGCTAGAATTATCATCGTAAATAGAATAGGTTGATATATATCGTTATTCGAATATAATTGAAGCAATCTAAAACAAATCATGCAGCGCTAGAATAATCATCATAAATAAAATACGTTGATATAAATTATTATTAGAATGAATATGAAGCAATCTAAAACTATTCTTGCCTCTCTAGACTTATCATTGTATGTAGGACACGTTGATATAAAATGTTATTAGAGTAAGTTTCAAGCCATATAAAACAATTTTTGCGACCCAAATATTATCATCGTATCTAGAATGATTTGATATAAAATGTTATTAGAATAAGTTTCAAGCAATTTAAAAGAATCTTTGCGTCGCAAGAATTATCATCGTAAATAGAATATGTTGATAGAAAATGTTATTAGAAAAATGTTGAAGCAATCTAAAACAATTTTTGCGGCGCTAGAATTATCATCGAAAATAGAATACCTTGATATTAAATGTTATTAGAGTTATAATGGTAAATAGAATGAGTTAATATAACATTTTATTAGCATAGTTTGAAGCAATCTTAAACAAAGTTTGTGCCTCTTCCCTAGAATTATCATCGTAAATAGAATACGTAGATATAAACTGTTATTAGAATAGGTTTGATGCAATCTAACACAAACTACATTTGGGTGGCTAGAATTATCATTGTCAGTAGAATACGTTGATATATGATGTTATTAGAATAAATTTGAAGAATTCTAAAACGATTTTTGTGGCGCTAAATTTATATTCCTAAATAGAACGATTTGTTATAATAGAATTCATTGATATAAAACGCTATTAGATTCAGTTTGAAACAATATAAAACAATATTTACCGCGCTAGAATAATCATTGCATATAAAATAAGATGATATAAAATGTTATTAGAATAAGTTTGAAGCAATCTATAAACTTTTTGCTGAGCTTGTTTTATCACCTTAAATAAAATACTTGAAATACAATTTTATTAGAGTAAGTTTGAAATACATTTGTTGCGGCGCTAGTATTATCATCGTAAATATAATACGTTGATATAAAATGTTCATAGAATAAGTTTGAAGCAATCTAAATCAATTTTTGTGGCGTTAGATTTATCATCGTAAACAGAATAAATTGATATAAAATGTTATTAGAATAAGTTTGAAGCAATCTATAAAACGTTTTGCTGAGCTAGTTTTATCATCTTAAATAGAATACTTTTATATAAAATGTTATTATATAAATAGAATAAGTTGAAAGCAATCTACACAATTTTTGCGGTGCTAGAATTATAATCGTAAATAGAAGGTTTTGATATAAACTGTTATTAGAATAGTTTGAAGCAATCAAACACAATTTTTGCAGTGGTAGTATTATCATCATAAATAAAATACGTCGATATAAAATATTGTTAAAATAAGTTTACTACTATCTAAAACAATAATTGCCGCGCAAGTATAATCATCGTAAATAGAATACGTTGTTATAAAATGTTATTAGAATAAGTTTGAATCAATCTAAAACTATTTTTGTGGCGCTAGTATTATCATTGTAAATAGAATATGTCGTTATACAATGATTTTATAGCGCAAGTATAATCATCGTAAATAGAATTCGTTGATGAAAAATGTTATTAGAATACGTTTACTGCAATCTAAAACAATTTTCGCGGCCCTAGATTAATCTTCGTAAATAGAATACGTTGATAATAAACGTTATTACAATATGTTTAAAGCAATCTACAAGAATTCTTGCGGCGCTAGTTTTATTATCGTAAGTATAATAAGTTGATATAAAATATCATTAGTATAAGTTGAAAGCAATCTACAACACATTTTGCTGCGTTAGAATTGTAATCATAAAGAGAATGATTTTATATAAAGTGTTATTAGAATACAATTGTTTGAAGCATTCTAAAACAAATTTTGCAGTGCTAGAATTATCATCGTAAATAGAATACGTTCATATATAATGTTATTACAATAAGTTTGAAGCAATCTAAAATAATATTTGCCGCGCTAGAATAATCACCGTAAATAGAAAACGTTGGTATAATTTGGTATTAGAATAAGTTTGAAGCAATATAAAAAAAATTGAAGCAATATAAAAAAAATATTGCGGCGCCATTATTAACATCGTAAATAGAATACGTTCATATAAACTGTTATTACAATAAGTTTGGAGCAATATAAAACAATTTATACGGTTCTAGAATAAACATCTTAAATACAATACATTGATATAAAATGTTTCTAGAATCATTTTGTAGCAATCTTAAAACAATTTTTGAGGCGCTAGAATTATTATCGTAAATAGAATACGTTGATACATAATGTTATTACAGTAAGTTTGAAGCAATCTAAAATAATATTTTCCGCGCTAGACTAATCATTGTAAATAGAAAACGTTCGTATAAATTGTTGTTAGAATAAGTTTAAAGCAATCTAATCCATTTTTGGCGGCGCTAAAATTATCATCGTATATATATAATGTTATTACAATAAGTTTGAAGCGATCTAAAATAATATTTTCCGCGCTAGACTGATCATTGTAAATAGAAAACGTTGGTATAAATTGTTATTAGAATAAGTTTAAAGCAATCTAATCTAATTTTTGCAGCGCTAGAATTATCACTGTAAATAGAATACGTCGATATATAATGCTATTACAATAAGTTTGAAGCAATCTAAAATAATATTTGCCGCTCTAGATTAATCATTGTAAATAGAAAACGTTGGTATAAATTGCTGTTAGAATAAGTTTAAAGCAATCTAATCAAATTTTTGCGGTGCTAGAATTATCATCGTAAATAGAATGCGTTGATATATAATATTACAATAAGTTTGAAGCAATCTAAAATAATTATTGCGGCGCCATTATTAACATCGTAAATAGCCTACGTTCATATAAACTGTTATTACAATAAGTTTGAAGCAATCTAAAACAATTTATGCGGTTCTAGAATAAACATTTAAATAGAATACGTTTATATAAAATTTTATAAGAATAAGTTTGTAGCAGTATATAACACTCTTTTTTGAGCTAGTTTTCTATTCTTAAATAGAATAAGTTTACATAGTTTGATGCAATTTATAAAAAATTTTACTGAGCTGGATTTATCTTCTGAAATAGATTACGTTTATATAAAATGTTATTAGAATACGTTTGAAGCATTCAATGACAATTTTTATTGCGCTAGATTTCTATTCTTAAATAGAATAACTTTATATAAATTGTTATTAGAATACGTTTGAAACAAACTATAACAATTTTAATTAAACCAGATTAATATTTGTAATAGAATAAGCTTAATTAAAATGTTATTGGTATTATTTTGAAGCAATCTATATAACATTTTGCTGAGCTAGATTCATCTTCTTATATATACTACGTATAGATAAAATGTTATTAGAATAAGTTTGAAGCAATCTATAACTCGTTTTGCTGAGCTAGATTTATCATCTAAAATAGAATACGTGTGTATAAAATATTAATAGAATAAGTTTGAAGCAATCTATAACAACTTTTGCTGGTCTAGATTTAACATCTTATATAGAATACGTTGATATGAAGTGTTATTAGAATAAGTTTTGACATATCAATAAATATTTCTATTCTTAAATAGAATACGCTCAGTTACAATATTATTAAATTATGTTTGAAGCGTTCTATAACACTTTTTGTGGAGCCTAATTTGTATTCTAAATACAATAAGTTCATATAAAATGTTATTAGAATAAGTTTAATGCAATCCATAACACATTTTGCTGAGCTAAATTTATCATTTTAAACAGGATACGTTTTTATAAAATGTTATGAGAATAAGTTTGAAGCAATCTACACTTTTCTTTGGGCTAGATTTCTATTCTTAATTAGAATAAGATTATATAAAATGTTATAAGAATAACTTTGAAGCAATCAATAACAATTTTTGTTAGATTTATCATGTTAATTAGAATAACCAGATTTATCATGTTAATTAGAATACGTTTATATAAAATGTTATTTGAATTAGTTTGAAGCAATCAATAACTATGTTTCTTGAGCTAGATTTCTATTCTAAAATAGAACTAGCAGGCGTGCCCGGCGTTGCTCGGGTGATTTGTTAAACATTGCAATAGCTCCGACAAAAAAGCTTGAATGCGGTCAATAAGTTTAGACATTGCCACTAATCTAAGCAATGCTATGGCTACTGCAATTTAGTTCAACCATGCTTACTTTCCTGTCTTACTTTTCTGTATAGCCTGATATTTTATGTAGTGTCACATGTGACATAGTGGAATTCTACTTTGGGTGGGGGTGGTGTGAAGAGGGAGGATGAGGGGATGTGGAGAAAGGGGGTGGCGGATTGGTTTGTAAATTGGCACAATTGTATTTGGTGGTAAACTCATTGTAAGTGTGAAGAAATATGTGATGTTGAAGTACTGTGATAAATAGGTGTTAACCTATAACTCCACGGGTTATATATGCCTACGAGTTTTGGCTACTCCCGCCGTTTAACCGCAGAACGCGGTTATTCGCGGTTGACCAGGTCAGTGCGATCGATCTTTGGTAAAATATTAATGTCATTGGAATTCCGAAAGCACACTTATCATACATGTGAAGTTTGAAGTAAATCGGTGAAAAATTGCAAGAGTAAGAGAGGAAAACGTGGTAAAAATACCAGTTTTACGCTTTGAACTTTGAAACCATTTTGTAAATAAAATCTGCCCGTAAACATGACTAATGAGGGTATTAAGTTTGAAAAAAAAATCGATTTAGCGGTTTTGGCGCTAGAAGGTTACACACAGACACACACACACACACCCACACACACACACACATTCTTTCTTTTAATATATTAGATAAGATAAGCAATGCTCTTGTTACTACAGTCTGTTACCTTCTAGCACCAAAACCGATAAGCCTATTATTTTCAAACTTTACACACACATTACTCATGTTTACGGGCAGGTTTTAAGTACAAAGTTCAACCGCGTAAAAGGGGAAAACCATGTATAACAGGTATTTTACCACTTTTCTCCCTCTTACTCGTGCAATTTTCCACCGATTTTCTTCAAACTTCGCGTGTTATGATAAGTGTGCTTGCAGAATCCCAATAATATTAATATTTTTCCGAAAATCGACCGCATTGACCTGTCAAACAGCGCGAAAAACGCGTTTAGTTAAACACAGATTGTGGCGAAACGGGTTTTCCGCGGTTTAACAAGTCAATGGGATCAATTTTCGGAAAATTATTAATGTCCTTGGGATTCTGCAAGCACACTTATCACACATGCGAAGTTTGAAGAAAATCGGTGGAAAATTGCGCGAGTAAGAGGGGGAAAAAGTGGAAAAAATACCTGTTATGCGCGGTTTTCCCCTTTCACGCGGTTGAACTTTGAAACCATATTGTAGTTAACACCTGCCCGTAAACACGACTAATGAGAGTGTGAAGTTTCAAAAAAAAATCGATATACATCTTTATCTTTTATCTTTTACTAGTTCCAGCCCAGGGCTGAGGTCATGGGTTATCTAGATAAAGATAAATACAAAATCTAATACTAAAAGATTACCAGATTAGTTAATACTTTACTCTTTTTAAAATTGTAGAGCAATAGATACTTGGATAATTTTATTTTGAAAATAAATGAAATAAAATGCTTTGCTTTCGAACCATCCGTATATCTTTTATTGTATCGGAAAAAAAAATGTATGAATATAACATTAATTATTAAGAAATTTGTTAATGATTTGCTGCAATTTTATAAATCATTACTTGTAATTAATAGTAGCAGTATGAGCTTTATTAAAACCTCTTTATTTAATCAATTAATGAGAGTACAATTTCATAATTAAGCATAGTCTATATACAATGGGAATGCATAAGTTATATCTACGCACTTCTTATAGATATCAGCAGATTAAATTGTGATATATACTACTGAGAATGTAAATGTGGTAAGACGGGAGGTTATTTCGTTCAAAGACTATTTTGCAGTTAAAAAAAAAGGCAAGATGACAGAAAAAATTGCTTTATAAATTTGTTGTTGATTATATACCACCCAACATCAAATGTCTCTCTCGAAAATTGAGTCAAAGATCCTCTACTTGAATTTAGGCCAAGAATATCTCATTAAGGAAAAAAAATATAATAGTGCTAATTGTATGAGAACAGTATTTCTTTACTTTTCTATGGGTGTTTTGGCATTTTCTCAAACTGGCAGAAGGACAGCTGATTGCACTCGAAGATATTTGAATAATCATTCTTGATGCTACTAGATAAAAACAAAATAAAACAAAACAAAAGAACAAAAAGACTAAATAAACATAAAGAAAGACAGAGAGCAAATAGAAAAGTTATTGATTTGGTCTTTTGGAGCTAATTGTTAAACGTGGGTAAACGAACAAAGAGGAAAAAGTATAACATAATCAGGTGAATGATGATTAAACGTTAGAGACGGAATAAGAGGAAAAGTTTGTTTTTGATGTGGCAGGATGGAATTATTCTTTGATATTTATTCTCACACAACACACATACATATGCATTCAAAAATACACATACAATTGTATATATGTATATGTGTGTGTGTATTTGTGTGTGGGTTTGTGTGTGTGTGTACAGAGATACGGAAGGAGAGAGACATATGTATATATATCTATCTATC
>JAOPUL010003388.1:18490750-18504760 GCA_027564515.1 Octopus rubescens | reverse complement strand
TGTATGTATGTATGTATGTATGTATGTATGTATGTATGTATGTATGTATGTATGTATGTATGTATGTATGTGTGTGCTTATGAATGTATGAATGTTTTTCAATGCTTGTATATAGTTCACATATAATTATGATGCCCTCAGACTAGAAAAATAATTCAAGCTTTTTCTGAAACGAATACAAAATATATTTAGCTTTCTTCGAGAGCTGCTTCTTAAGTTTTAGCTTTCTATTTTCTATCCGTTGAAAGATACCGTTTGTAGTGTTAATATATTACGTACCAAATATATATGACGGAGAAATCTTCTTTATTGGCGTTGTTGAAACTTTCTACTCCATATTATACCTTAGCAATAACAATTAATAACATATTTTTTAACGAAATGTACATAACATCCATTTTTCATGGCTGTGTCGTAATAAGTTTGTTTCCCAACCATATGATTCTGGGTTCAGTCCTACTGCGTGGCACATTGGACATATGTCTTCTAGTAAAGCCTCGAGCCGACTAAATCATTGTGAATGAATTTAGTAGACAAAAACTGAAAGAAGCCCGTCGTATATATATATGTGTGTGTGTGCGCGTGTGTGTGTGTTTGTGTGTGTGTGTATGTGTGTGTATGTCTTTGTGTCTGTATGTGTCCCCCACCACCGCTTGATAACCATTGTTGTTGTGTTTACGTCCCCGTTACCTAGTGGTTCGGCAAAAGAGACCGATAGAATATGTACCAGGCTTTTAAAATAATAAGTAATGGGATCGATTCATTCGACTAAAAATTATTCACAGTGGTGCCCCAGCATGGCCACAGACTAATGACTGAAACAAGTAAAAGATAAAGAATAATTACATTGTATTATGTACATCTTGAAGTTATAGCGTTAAATATTTCAATATACCCCAAGTTATAAATGTGTATATCGTGTATGAAACAGAAATAAAAGCAAAGAAGAGATTCCGTTACTCAACGGCTAGCTGCTAGAATCGTTAGCAAGCCAGACCTAAAGCTTAACTGGGTTTTTTCCCAGATTTACGATCTGAGTTCAAATACCAACATGGTTGACTCATCCTTTTATCCCTTCGTGATCGATAAAATAAGAACCAGTTGAACACTGGGTTGATGTAATCAACTTACCCCTCCACAAAAATTGCTGATCTTGTGCAAAAATTTGAAACCGTTATAAATACGATAATGAACCAGATAAATTGAATACATTTTCTATATTAAAATTCATTCCATCGATATATTCAAAGATCTTTTTTCTATGTAGCATTTATTTACTAGTCTCCAACATATATAAAGATGTCCTTTTTATCTGATCTCAATTTATAAATTTGGTACGGTTTCTTGTTCATATTCAAATGTCGAACAATAAAAACAAAATTGACAATATATAGTGAAATATCTAAAACTCTTCTAAATATATATGCTATATTTAGAAAAGTTTTAGTTATTTGAATATATGTACGCCTTGTAAAAGTGTTCGTTGTATTCAAAAAGTTGTGCGATAATAAACCAAGTTTCTAGTCATTGAATTTCTATTACTAGTATACTGAAAGATAGATAACTACAACTGACAGATCCGTAATAAAAACATCGAAATAAGATATAAAAGTTTATTTTAGTCATGGCTTTTGGTGTTATAAGAGGGGATTTCTTTCCGACTAATTCGGTTCAAGATATTATTTGCTATGTTAAAATTTAATTTAGAGATCTTGTCGTCTTAAATTTCTTCAGAAATTCGTATTGCTTCAAACAGACAAAAATTGTATTTCATTTCAGTTCTAAACTAAGTATGCACCTTACATTTGAACGTTGTCGTAATATCCAACCCTAAACAGTAACTAAGTCATTCATCATTTTTAGATTGTTGTATAAAACGTAAAAACTACATTAAATCCGATAATGGGAGAATGAATGGAATATAATGGAAACGGGAAAATTTTAAAGTATAAAATTATTTCTGACAAGTTATTAGTTCAAAATCTTAAAGTAAAAATTTTTTAATTATCTCTTTTGCGTTCAACATAATAATCATCGACAACCTATCAATTTTGCGTGCTTAGAAAAGTATTAAATATATTTTCTTTCTTTGCGCTTATAAAACTCTGCACTTCGTAATTTTCGCTTTACATTATATCTACTTGAATCAGCTTCTCAATATTGTGTACCATACGTATAATGAATAAGATGTTATATTGTGTGATTTCCATTCCTTTCTCTGGAGCAAAATGTCTCATCTGATTAATGGCGTGACCATCAAATTTTGCGTCAGGCTTTGTCGATAGGCGAGTGTGTATGAATAAATGAACAGAAACTTTGAATGGAGAATCGTTAGTGTTATGAAAGTAAAATAAATCAAACAACAGCCAAAATCACAGCTACTTCCATTGATACAGCCACCATCACTACCGCTGGACAGGCATACAAAAACATCTTGAAACATGTATCAGATATAATTTCCTTCCCAATACGAAGGATTCTTCGTAAACCTAGATTAAATCTACAGTACTAGCATATGAATATGTTTGCTTTCTCATCTACTGTATGTTTGGACAGTTATCTGTATCTCTAGAGTAGATATGTTGCACTGTTGGTGTTTGTCAATTAGCGAATGTATTTTTAACTGCTGTATTTTTAATTATATTGGAGAAGTTTAATGATTGCTACTCATTTTTTACCATTCCGCTTGAAATTTTTGCTTGAAGTAGTTGTGAATTAGAAATAATGTCTTTTGTTTCATTTCAATTATTTTTCTTTGACATCGCCCGTTATTTTTATTACGATGTTTCTGTGTCAGCAATTGTACAAATTCAAATATTTATGACATATCAGTTAACTGTTTATGCGTTCATACAAGGCCTTAAAAGAAATTTCAGTTGGGACCTGCTGATTTTATGCAGAATGTTGTTCCTATTAGATTGTTGGTCCCATAGACATGCAAAGAATTAGCACTTATTTCAATAGTGACAACCCTTTCGGTGAGGGGTCAAATTTATTTTCTTTTATTTCATGTCTAAAAATATTTTCATTTCATCTAACGAATGTAGCGATATTACCTCAATGTTGTTTAATGTCATTCCTCATTTCTCTCTAGAGGTAGTATTTTGAATTCAGTCTGATAAGACATGTCTAGATGTTATTCGCATTTAACTTGTTAGCTAGGACATTTGACTGCGAAATTGAATTGCTAGAATTATGAAATAACAGGTAATATTGCAATCTAAATTGTATGACATTATAATCGCTAATTTAAAACACAGTATAGCAACAGTCGCATCCACGGGACTCATATGTTTACACTGATTACAAAACAGAAATTATGATAGAGTCCGTTCTCCTTTTGAGACTGTTCGCTGTAATTTTATTTCATCAGTAGTAATCTTACAATATGAATGTCGGATTACGTTTTCTGTCGCCAGTAAATCAATTTTAATGGCATTCGCTTCCAAAGAATCTTAATGAAATTATTCTTTTCCTTCTTTAACTGATATATGTATATACTATATTATTTAATAAACATTTTTCCTTCTTTATACTATATTATTTAATAAACATTCGTGTTTTATTTATGATATTCGTTTTAGTTAAAATGCAAGAAGTCGAGACTAAATTACGTTCAATTTTTAGTTCTGTTCCTGTACTTTCAAGACAATATGTACGAAGTTTGGAATAGAAACAAAATGTTGGTGTACTGTATGATGAGATGCAGATTGAGGTTTAGTGTATGCTCTTTACTCTCTTGAACAACTTGTTTTCTAATTTTTCTCCTGAAGCACCAACAAACACCGAGTTTACTTTTATTTTTGCAATCCGATTTATACCTAGAATTTTAAAATAAATATTCCTTTATAACTCCTAGCGCAGTTTTCGTATTGAATTCCATATTGTTTCAATTTGAAGTAATAAGTAATGCTATCATACAGTTTGATATATGTTATCATATATCGTTATTTATATTTTGCATTTTACATTTATTAACTCCAATGGTGGTTTTCCAACAAATAGCTTGTTTTTCAATAAATATAAACTCTACGCTTGTCTATATTCTCGCAGCGTGGGGTTTGATTGATCTTGCTCCCATTATTATACTGGATTCTTTAAATATATCAGCGCAATTGAATGTTTTTCTTTTGATTTAGTATTTCATGCAAATTTGGCTTGTGGGTTTGCATCAGTTTCTATTTGATGTAATTCATTATGTTCACAGACTATTCTTCCATTAGAGTTTCTTTCATGTTATGTAGGCTTTTATGTATATTCTGAATTAGATGATGAAATTTTCTGTTTGTATGTTGCTGATATAAATTTAACGTTTTTTTTTTACATATATAAAGTAAAACCAATATTCTCTTTGGACTAAAATGTACTGCCATGGATTTTACTGTCTACTTTTTAATATCAAGACTATACAGTTCTCTTATCAAAAAATAAAAACAAACGAATAATATATATATATATATATATCATGCATTACTGTTTATAAAGAAAATCATGCATTACAAATTAAAAGTGAATAAATACAATTACACATTGCAAATAGTTGGATGTTAAATGCATCAGAACTGATTAGTAAAACATTTGACGCACACATTTAAATGTTATTTTGATGAAACTAAACTGTTGTGTTATAAACTTTCATGTCGACTACAGAACTTACAATTATGGCTACAACGTTAACTGTTCTATATTTACTGGCAAACCTTACATAGAGATTACAATATACTTTATCAGATAAAAAATGCACTCACATTTCAAGCATTTCATTTGGATATCAATCTACTATTATCTTGTAGAATATACCTTTCCGTATGCTTTATGCGATGTTTTGTTTTATAGATTTTTATGTCAGACTAAATGTTATATAGGTGGCGATTTGACAGTGTCGTTAGCATGTCGGCAGAGAAGCTTAGCAGTATTTCTCCAGGTTACGTCCTACGTTCTAGGTTCAAATCCCACCGAGGTGAACTTAGCCTTTCATCCTTTCGCAGTCGATAAAGTAAGTACCAGTGAAGCCACTGGGATCGATGGTATCGACTTAGCTGCGATATCCAGGTATGAGTTAAATACTCTCGCCAACCCGCAGGCTTAGCGTGGCGAGTACGGCAAATCTCAGGAACTCGATTAGAGTCCAGGGAGAGGTTCATCATTCAGAGCGAATATTAACCCTTTAAAAAAAATGTCATATATTATTATTTCGTCTTTCAGATGCTTTGACTAGATTAAGTCAAAAATAAGTACTGAGGTCGATTCATTCGACTAAAAATTCAAGGTGTTGCCCCAGCATGGCCGCATTCTGATGACTGAAACAAGTTTTAAAAAAAAAAAAAAAATTCTTCTAGACGTTGTATAAAGATATCGTTATGTTTCAGTCTATTACGATTGCTTCAATTCCGCGTTCTGTCTTAAGTAACATAACGTAAATTATTTGTTCCATCCCTCTCCTATTTTAATACTTTTATTCTAAATCGCTTTCTTTGTTTGCCACTTCGAACTGAGTAGACGCCTCATGCTACCACTCACTTTTGTTTAACTTCTACAATCACTCACTCTCTATTTGCCATTTGACAGCCTTTTACTTGCACACAAATTTCGTTTGCGTGACATTTAATACACATTGCCAATTACTATATAAGGTAAATAACAGTTCAATATAGTCTAGAATTGTCCTTCCCGTATACCTATTCAATTGTTATGATTTATCGGGAGAAGTAAACGTTTTGTCTTTCTCAATCATGTCAACATAGACATTTTGCAGTGATACTATTTTTTTTTCAATTCAATTTTCCAGTTCATTATTTTTTTACTTCCAAACTATATTCACTCATATACGAATAACAAACTCCCCTATGTCTGTTTTTTTTGTTTTTTTTTTTGCTTTTCAATAATTGAGATCATTCTCCTCATTATCTTCGACCATCATTTTCCTCATTGTTACCATGATAATCATTATCATATATAAACTGTTTTCACTAAAGTAGAGCGGGACTTTTACACTGGTTTAAAAGTTAAAGTATATCTAAGAAATATATTGAAAAGAATACAATCTAGTATGATTTCTATCATGGTTTCTTTCATTTTCACCCATAGGTTATTAAATATACTCAGAATACGAACGATTAAAGTAGAACGTTATTATTAAAGAACTAACGCTATGTAATGGTTCTATTTAAATATAATTTTATTGTATTTCATCTCTATTCAAATACAACATAGAATATTGAAAACAGAAACAACTAGCATACAGAGTGTTTTAAAGGTCAACTGCCGTGAATTGTTATCGATATATTGAAGTATTACCTGGGTGGTATGTTTGATATGCTGTAAATGGTTACCAAACAATTACAACCCTGTGATTTAAATGAATATTTAACCTGAAATTAAACAAGTCAACTATTGAATAGAAATATCATTAATTAATAATGGATATAAACAATACATATGGAGAAATAACGTAAGTTGAAACTAATTATGATAATTATTCTTCTATAATGTTTTTGAATATTTTTAAATCAAAGAATACATAATTCTTGTCGTTAAATTAATGTACACGAGACATTCAAATTATTAGGGAACATTTTATAGTCTTCAGGTGTCGGTGATAATGATAACAAACATCTTACTTTGTCAGTTTAATTAGCATTGTTTTAATTGATCATATAATGCCATATTTTATTACTCCGGAGTTCACGCAGTTTCAAAATATTTTTAAAATGTTACTACATTGACAAATTAATGATAATTCAAATTAAAAAGAAAAACATAAAGATATATTGATGTGAGAAATCATGAAAGGAATCCTAAATACAAACCACTATCATAATGTTTAAAATACTCAATTTTGTTGCCGAAACTTAACGTAATACAAATGCGTAAGTCTTTAGTTTCGCTTGATAACCGTCAACTAAGATAATACTTTTTAGCTGCGTGAATGTCACAATTTAGACCGAATAAATCATTCAAATAAAATCCATTAAACACTATTTATCTGATTTCTAAATCGTAATGAATGTCTGGAGGTGTTTGTCATCGACGAAACCAAAGGAGGTCGAAACACCGTATCTGACGATTTTCTGGTGGACATTCTGGGTGATTCCTGCATTTCTTAATATACAAGTCTTTTTGACAAGTTTCTCTGAGACAAAATACCACAGCCAATATCATTCTACCTCTGTATAGACATTATAAACGTTACGCACATCGTTCTTTTAATCTAATGCTGTTTTAAGCGCATATATCAATATAATTCTAGTCTGGCTAGCTCCGCACAAATCAGTGCATTTATTAAATTCTATAAATTGTTATATTTGATTTCTATAAATTGTCTCCAACAGCTGGAAATATTTTGGAAAAACACGTTTGTATCTGGAATATTCACTGATTTAGTGTTCGCAAATTCAAACTAACTAATTCGTTGTTGACATAACTGCATAAGCAAAGTGAATATAAATGCATGTTTTACAACTTATTTCCTAACGCATTTATTTACCATATCAGCATATCATTTGACATTAAGTGCGTTAGCCACGATTGATATTCTGGATACTTCCGCACCACTAGGTTCTTTTGGCCAGCGAATCAAATTTATCGTTTGCATGAAGCGGTCTGAATCAATTTCGGGGAAACAAATAAACCGCCTACTAAACAGCCATTTCACATGAGTTAACAACTATTGATTTTCATAAAAGAAAGGTGACTAGCGCATTTATAAACAGACGTTCTATTTTAACAGTTGTCAGATGAAATATGTTGAATCCTTTGCTGACAGCCCATTTCACTAAGGATTAAAATTCTGTTGACATTTCTTAATAAGTTAGCGGCATACATGTAATCCTTCTACTTATGTTTTAAGAGTTATACAATTCACGTGCTTAATTCTTTTGAGCGTTAACCTAAATTTTATCAAGGACGAAAACGCATTTTGTACATTAGAATGAATTAAAACGATATTATTCCCATTCAGACTTCTATTTTTCTTTACATAAAGGATACCTTATTTTTAACACGTTCGTGTCAAGGGTATTATGGGGAATATAATTTTAATCAAAGGCTAAATTATATCAGTTATTTTTTACTACATTTTATGTGGAGAAAAGGAAAATGTTTTGAACAATATATCCTATTTTCAACTATTTGATGGCAACATTAAATATCAGAGGAAGCTACTGTAACATATGACTGGAAGATGAAACTAACAACAGAATCGCAGTTAAAATATCATCAATGAAAATAACTAAGTGGCTGTCTGGTATGATAAAGTAATTAAAATAGTGTAATTAATTGTTTAACATCAAAGCAGAATTAGTCGAAATTCTTCAAAGAAATCAAATCTCTCATAGATATTCTAAACATTATTATTTTCATTGAATGTAATTCTATATCCAAAAAAAAAAGTTTTAAACATATTAAAAATATATAACCACAACAATTAAATTGAATAAAATAACAGCCTTGACAAATGTATCCCCACTAATAGAAAATGTAATAAATTATCCTTTATAGTAAAATGTTATTTCTTTATTTTTATGTATTTATCAAAACAGAGCAGAGAAAATAAATTCGTTGCGAAAAATTAAATTTTTACAAAGAAACATCAAATATAAAAATATTATTGATTTTTAAATAATAGCGGAGGTTTACCTGTTTCCAACTATTTATCTTATTTTTATTATTGCGTTCGTTGCCATCACCAGTTACAGCGACCTTTATTATAGTATTTTTAGTATTTCTGTAGTGTTATATTTTTCTCACCTACGTCTTCAAATTTATCTCTTACATTATCTCATCTAGCATCATCTTTAATATTTTAATTTCATCAAGTATTTATCTTCAAAAAAAAAAGGTGTTTTAATATATATTCCAATAATCATATACATGTTTCATTAAATATTCAACACCATATTTGGCATTCAATATTGTTGTTTCATTTTTATTTTTATCAATCTCTGTCGACAATGTTTTTCTCTTCCTTCATTTCCATATTTTTCTTGTCTATATTTCCCACAAGATATTATAAAATCCATTCGTTTGACTCTATATAAACACAACTGTATAAAATAAATTCTAATCACAGTCATGTCAATTAGATAGCTCATTGATGATTCTTTAATAGGGTTATTATCGCTCAGTGTGGAACCCCTCTCTCGACTCCAACTATCTGTATCTGTCTCGAGCTATCCACTGCCAATTGGGACCCATATGGTGTATAAGGTGTATCATTGATGATACCTGTTATTATTGTTGTGCTGTAGCTCTGGACAGCTCTGTTTGAATAGAGTGCACTTCACCGGTTTTCGATAAACAGATTTTCTTATTCCAGATACATCATGCATTTCCCAAGCAGAGTATTATGCTACAGCATGAAGTGATGAGTTATATGTAGTAGAGTGTGTTGACGGGACAAGTTTTCTTTGCATTTTCTTGCCTGTTTCTTTAACCTGGTGTTGTTGTTTAGCCAAATGTCAGCACTGATTAAGCAAACCTTCGATGAACATCATTCCAAACTTAACCATCCCACCTTTTATTTAAATACAGTGTAGCCCAAAGCAAACTATATAGTGTATCATGTTTTTCAGACAGTAGAGTATGATATAAGGGATATTTAATTGCACCTTATAGTAAGTCGAACGACCAGATAGAGATTCTCATTTTTAGTGGTTACAGAGGAGACAGGTAATATGAAAGTAGCGGGAGCGTGACAGATGCTGTTTCTCTGCAGCTATCCATTGGAGGAGGGGTATTCCAGTATAACGCTTGGAGTTAATGAGGCTATTGATGCTGCAACTATTTCTGTGTATAAGTTATCTTTTTGTGATTATCCGGCAAATTTAAAAGATGGTACGTTCGAAATGCTGTTGTGACGTTGTCAGAGTGGTTGCATTTGTGTCTAGGAGTTTAGGGGTTATTTTTCATAGCGGAGATAATTGTAACATTGAAGCATGTTGCAGTAACAAACTGTTTTCTTTGCATATGATATCGTTGATAAAACCAACCATTATTTTAAATAGTGAGGGCACATGGCTCAGTGGTTAGATCGTCGGGCTTACAATTATGAGGCTGTGAGTTCGATTCCCGGACCGGATGTGTGTTGTATTCTTGAGCAAGACACTTTATTTCACGTTGTTCCAGTTCACCCAGCTGTAGAAATGAGCTGCGACGTCACTGGTGCCAAGCTGTATCGGTCTTTGCCTTTGCAAACATCGGTGGCATGGAGAGGGGAGACTGGTATACATGGGCGACTGCTGGTCTTCCACAAACAACCTTTCCCAGACTTGTGCCTAGGAGGGGAGCTTTCTAGGTGCAAACCCATGGTCATTCATGACCGAATGGGGTCATTACCCTTCTTTTTTTCACTTTAAATAGGTAGGAAATTGTAGACATTTCCTAACTCAAAGGTTTTCAATACTGAAGCAACCTGTGACACCCTTTAACCGGAGACCTTTAGTATTTTCCTATTGCTTCCACTAGTAAAGATTCCAACTAAAAATAGCCAACATTTCCAGACACTTAAATATCACTTCGTATTTTATCAGGTTAAGCAATAACTTTGAACAGAATTGTATCTCTCAACATCAGTAATACATAATGAGGGAATCCACAATCTGCAACAAATCAGATTACGTGAGCAGCCTTAACCAATGAGAACCGACCTTGCAAGTGATTCTACAGACATAACGTTTTTCAACATCCTTTGCATTTATATGTATCGTCTGGACGAGCATGAACATATATACATTGCGTGCATGCGGATGTGGGACTGGGACTATTTTTGCATAAATATATTTTTTTAATTTATGCATACACATATGCTTGTGTCTGGCAAATTCGATTTAATAGACTAATAGGAGTCTGTCAATCCGTTAATGCCGAAAGTCCATTAAATCAAAAGCTAACCTGGAAGACATTTTTATTGCTTTTGAGGTGAAAAAAAAACAATAAAAATAATAGCTTTAAAACATTATTCACTTCTATTGAACATAAGACTGTTAAATTATTATTAAAATAATATGCAATTTGTATGTACAGTTTAGACAAATAATTCTTTATCTTTTATCTTTTACTTATTTCAGTCATTAGACTGCGGCCATGCTGGGGCACATTGAAGAATTTTTAGTCGAATGAATCGACTCCAGCACTTCTTTTAAAGCCTGGTATTTATTCTATCAGTCACTTTTGCCGAACCGCAAGCATACGAGGCCGTATACACACCAACACCAGTTGTCAAGCAGTGGTGGGGGCAAACGCAGACACAAACATACACACACACACATACACGTATATATATATATATATATATATATATATATAAGGCTTCTTTCAGTTTCCGTCTACCAAATCCACTCACAAGGCTTTGGTCGAGACGAGGTTATAGTAGAAGACACTTACCCAAGGATCCCCGCAGTGGGACTGAACCTGGAATCGCGTGGTTGAGAAGCAAACTTCAAATTGGAAAATATTTTTTCGCAACTATAATAGTGCTACAGTAAGTTTTCTTCAATATCTTAAGGTCGATGTGAAAGAAAATGTTCAACTTCAAACATTTCTAAAATATTCGCAAATGGGAGCTCAGGTGATGTCAGTTTGCATGCTGACAGCCGTCCTGTACATGTGGTTTGATGTGAAAAGTGTAAGAATCGGTAAAGTTAGCATGAAGAATACCTCTAGTTACAGTTGTTTGTCACTTGGTAACTGTTTCCTTAATTCTGATTGCCTTCTTAATCTGCCGAAAATTTTAATAGCAAGGAATAATCTCAGAGTTGGAGGAATTCTTTATGGAGAGTGGATCTTTATCTTTTACTTGTTTCAGTCATTAGACTATCACCATGCTGGGGCACCGCCTTGAAGGATTTTAGTCGAACGAATCGACCCCCAGTAATTTTTTCATTAAAGCATGGTAGTTATTTTATTGGTGTCTTTACCGAACCGCTAAGTTACGGGGACGTAAACACATCATCACCGGTTGTCAAGCGATAATAGGAGACAAACACTGATACACAGCTTCTTTCTGTTTCCGTCTACCAAATCCACTCACACGCTCTTTGTTTTCCAAGGCTATAGTAGGAGATACTTGCCCAAGGTTTCACGCAGTGGGACTGAACCCGAAACCTGCACAGCCATACCTGCACCTACACAGCCACTCCTGGAAATATTTTTAACATTTTTCGTTCGGACAGAATTGGACATGTTCCAGTAATTTCTTCCTCAATGCCGTCTTTTTTTTCCTGACTTGCAATACAGGATCTCGTCCACAATTTCTCTAACGGTAAAGAGACAGCAAAACCAGAAATGTTCATCATTTTCAAGCTTTTCTTGAACGTGTACCGAAAATAATTTACCTCAGAACCGTGAGACTCTATATTAGGTTCAGTTTTATATATCTTCCAACTATTTGGCAAAATAATCCTTTCTATACTGGGCACGAAATTTTGGGGGAGGGGAGGGGAGTAGTCGATTTTATCGACCCCAGTTCGTAACTGGTACTCACTTGATCGACCCCGGAAGGATGAAAGGCAAAGTCGACCCCGGCGGCTTTTGGATTCAGAACGTAAAGTCGGAAGAAATATCGCTAAGCATTTTTCCCGGCGTGTTAACAATTCTGGTAGCTCGCTGCCTTAATAATAATATTTGTCAGATACAAAATAATAAAAAGCATAACATTATTCCACTTAATACTTCCTTCACTCTTAATGTACTTCCAAGTATTACTACGCAATATTTTTTTAGATTATGACAGAAAGCTTTTCTGAAGTGTCATTAATATATGTTTGTTTCTTTTCATAGAAAAAACATGTTTAAATCAAGTTTCAGAAGTAAGCATGAATTGGTTAGAAATAGCACATATTACCAGAAAAAATTCTGCATGGAAGTATTTTAACCTTGTTAATTATTTCCCTTAAATAGTTTGTCTTTTGAAGTCATTTACATTATTGCACGAAAAAATATGCAGCTAATGATGCCTTCAGAAATCAACTAATTTAATATACTATCAGCATAAATGTTTGAAGATGCATGTCCTGTGTGGTTAGGGTGTTGCACTCACAGTCTTGAGATTGTGGGTTCGATTTCCAGACCGATTGGCATTGTGTTCTTGAGCAAAACACTTCATGTTACACTGCCCCAGTTCACACAGCTCTAAATGGGTAACACTGCGACGGAATAGCCTTCCAATCAGGTGGGATGTTGGCCTGCCTACCTAGCTATCAGAGTAGCATCATTTGAAAGCTAAAACGATACAAAGCGCATTGTGACCAGCGATGTATAACAACATCCAATAGTCTGGTCGATCACATGATCATGTGACCAACATAAAGGTAGCTACACAAAAGTATTTTTACTTGTATGCAAAACACTTTGTCAGCTGCCCAGCAGGCTTCAGTAGACGATACTAAATTAATGAGTTCTTTTAAATTTAAACATGTCCACACTTGTCTCTTGCCTAGAAATAAAGATCATTCATTTCCTTTAACATGTAAATTAATTTTCATAGATTACTTCTATATTTCTTGAAATGTTTTCCCTTCTACTTTAATGGTCCATAAATATTACTGCATGATTTTTATTCTTGTTTGTTTTCTTTCTCTAACTAAATGGAAATCTCAGTTGTTTTATGTCTATATGTAATATTCAGGGTATACTCATTAAGTTATTTTTATAAATGCCCACTTTTGTCTCAGTTGAGTTATTTCTGTTAGTTCGTTATATTTTTCGATAATGCAAATAATACTGCCCCAAAATTATTTGTATATCTTAATGTGAAAAACTTTGATCAACTAATCAATATGTTTCAATAGACTGATACTTCAATGCAGAGTGAAATAAACTCACCCATTTCCATAACCGTCCTTCATATCTGAACTAGGAGCAAATAACCTGCTAGGTATGTAAATTAACAATAAGGAGTTAATTTGATTCATAATTTCATGAAATCATCTCCTCCATAACCTCCTCTCTAGAGAAATCCATAAAAAATACAAAATCGTCCAGAACTCTATACTTGATGATATTAATAGAACT
>JAOPUL010003388.1:18133274-18147892 GCA_027564515.1 Octopus rubescens | reverse complement strand
AGATGCCACGCAGTGGGATTGAACCCAGAACCATGTGGTTGGGAAGCAAGCTTCTTACCACACAGCCACGCCGCGTTATGTATAACTAATTCAAAACAATGTGAATAAATAAAAATGTAAATAAATAAAAATTACATTTGACAGACTAATCCGAAGGCGACTGGGTTACAAACGAAGGCTACAAATGAATAATTTGTTTATTTAAGTTTTTGAACATACAAGACAAAGAATATTGCATAATTATGCTTTTCCACCTCAGTAAATAACATACATGTAATCTTGATAAACCTGTTGAGATGTACTTTGTTATGACACATGACTACAAAAGCTAACATAAGAATGGTTTAAGACTAATACTTAGAATGTTATAGAGTATGCCATTCATAAGTTACTATTCTTCAGATTTTGATTGAAGTTAAAATGTGAACTTTCAGATAAAATATAAAAATTCTTTGAGGCTACCTAAATTGTTGAGCAATTACTAACAAATGAAAAGCATCAATAATCAATTAGTGATGGTGCGTAGCTTAATGGTAAGGGTGTTGAACTCATTCATGATCATAAGATTGTGGTTTCAATTCCTAGACCGGGCGACGTATTGTGTTCTTGAGCAAAACACTTCATTTCATGTTGCTCCAGTCCACTTAGCTGGCAAAAAAGAGTAATCCTGCGATGGACTGGTGCCCTGTCCAGGTGGGGAATATATATGCTATGGAAACCGGCAAACCGGCTCCATGAGTCTGTATGAGTCTGGGAAGGACTTCATCCTTATCCTTTTTATTCTATCGACCCCAAAAGGTTGGAAGGCTTAGTGGTTAGGGTGTTGGACTTATGATCATAAGATTTTGATTTCAATTCCTGGACTGGGTGATGCATTATGTTCTTGAGCAAAACACTTCATTTCACTTTGCTCCAGTCCACTCAGCTGGCAAAAATGAGTAATCCTGTGGCGGACCAGTGCCCCATCCAGGGGAAGAATATATGTGCCACAGATACCAGCCCTATGAGTCAAGATGACCTAGGAAGGATCTTTATCCTTTCTTTTTTTAATTACTAATTAAGAAAATAAACAAAAATTAAATTAAAACTTGAAAAATTAATAAAAATACAACAACAATTAATGATACAGCTAAAAGTACAGCAGCTATATTCTAAAGGAAATATGAAATTTAAAAGAATGGTTAGCAATAAAAAGCAAATGCCATAATTAAATAGGTCATATTTTACTTGTTTTAGTCACTGGACTGCTGCCATGCTGGGGCAGCACCTTGAAAGGTTTAGTCAAACAAATTGACCTATATGCTTATTTTTTAAGCCTGGTACTTATTCAGTCAGTGCCAAACTGCTAATCTAGGGGGACATAAACAAACCAACAATGGTTGTCAAGCAGATATAGAAACACATGCAAACACACAATCAGTGTCTGTCTACCAAATCCACTCACAAGGCTTTGTTTGGCCCAGGGCTGCAAAGTGGGACTATACCCTAAAACCATGTGGTGGAAGCAAACTTTTGGATCTTGTTAAATTCCTCCCAACCACTTGACATTTTTCAAATTTTCAGATTATTTTCCCAAAAATGTAGTTCTAGTGTAGTTTTGCATGCTGATGATGAAAACCGCATTCATTTTTTCTAGAAATTAATAATAAAGAAGTTACAATCAGTTAAAGTTACGTAATTTTAGCCAATGAAAGATGTCCATTGCCAATATATCGTAGGCCGGAACTGTCTGTTGTCATGGAAATCAGCAAAGACAACGATGAAACTTTTACGTGGTTTCTACCTGCTAGAAATAGCAGTTAAATCTTGCTTAAACTACATCATAACGTCTAAAAATGGGGAAGGACATGTTATATGACGAAATCGGAGCATTGGACTTTTTCATTTACAATTAAAATCGTCGTATTATATATGTAACCAGAAACACGTTGTATATATTAATAACAAACGTGTTTGGCGTTGTTTATGATTACATATAATAAACATTATTGAGTGTAGCTGTGAATGTTAGGACCATAGTAACACAGTTCCGACTTATGTTGGCAACGAACATCTTTGTTTAAAATTACATAACTTTAACTGCTTGTAACAGTTTTGTTAAGTTTTAGGTGGGAAGTGGTGGGAATGAATGTGATTTTCGTCAACATGCAAAACAAAAAACTACAAGAACTACATATTTTGAAAATAATCTGCTGAAAATTTGAAACGTTTCAAGTGGTTTAGAAGAAATGTAACAAGATCCAAACTTCTTACCCTCACAGTCATTATTAAACTTTTTAAATACATAGAGAAAAACATTTTTTTTTTCATAATTCAACTATTATTTCTACAAAAGATATATGTAGTCAAAATAATTTTAAATAATCAAAGTAGCTAAAAGAAAAAAATAATAATTTCGATATTCTTTAAAATATTGGAAATTCAATATACAACTATAAGAGTTATTTAGAGTGAAAGTAAAACCTATGCCCTTTTTTCAATAAAAGGGATAAAGCTTGTGGAAAGAGAAAAGGGTTAATACAAAAGACAGTTGTCAGCCAAGACAGATTCTATAATAAATCATTTCTGGGTAGGTAATAAAATGAGAAAGGAAGCACTAATACTATCTTGTTGTTAATAAGTAAATGGCTAGTGAAAGCAGGACTGCCAGATAGCCTATCAAAGGCCATTTTTTACACTGGCACTTTTACCCTGACCTATTTTTATAAGTAGGAAGTTTGAAAGCCAATTGTTAAAAAGAATAGATTTACATTTTCATTAAGAAATATTAGTTTCCTTTCACTAAACACAAAAAGTCCTGTGTTTATTTTATTGGGTGATAACAGAAACATGTGATGATCATGTTTTTTCTATCCAACTGCATCAGCAGGTGTAAATGTATGAAATACCAATCAACCAGGAAGGAATCAAAGTATCTTTGATGCATTTAGAAGTGAAACATGTATTATAAAGCATTAAATTTTAATTCAGTGTTCATAAAATGAGATAAACCGCACAAATTTAGAAGAAAAAAACTATAACAAATGTAATGTTAATATTTTTTTTAATGCTACCCCCTCCACATTACAAATAATTTTTAATGAATTCCTAGTCATTTTATGAAGCAATGCTCATATTTGACATGACTAAACTGAAGGAAAAACATAAAACAGCATTAAAAAAAACTTTCTGGAAAAAAATAATCTATTGGAAACAAACATTAATCATAAATAATATTTACTTGTCTAATAAATTAACTGTTTTAAGTATGAAAATTCAGTTGTTAGAAAAAAAAAACAAGCAAAACTTGTAATTGTATTATTAAAGAAACTTCAAGATTGGCTGTTAAGCTTAGAGTGAATGGTATCTATTTACAATTGTATTACAGCACTAAAACAGCACTCCACATGTTATGGTAATGATTTAGGCAAGATTATTCCCCCATAAAACATGCATTATATATAAATTAAAGTTGCTCTGACGTATAGGATCAACTGAGATAGCTAAAAAAAAATCCAAAATATCAGCTTACTAATTAATAAACCTTAAAACAAAACAGGATTTTCATCACCTGATCATTTTTAATAATAATTTATTCTTTATTAGCCACAAGGACCGAACAAAAAACAAATAGGGACAATACAACCCAAGGGGCAAGTGGTGTTTGACACAATATCATGTGTGTGTGTGTGTACGTTCAGCATTTATTTGCAACTAAGATACATTTATTTTTAAATCTGATCATATCAAATAAAAAAAATAATACATATTTGATTAAAATTCAACCATAATTCCTTATCAGTATTTCAAATATTGGAGAAGAAAATTATTAAAAGTAATGCTATACCTAAAAAAAAATAATTCTAAATCTATCATTTATAAATTTTAAAATTAATAAAAATGTATCAAGTAAATTTTGCTGAAAATGGTTTTTCCAGATTAATTATAAAAAGTTTCTTCAGGACAACTACAATAGACAAAGCTGATTTCATTCAATTTCCTTTAACAGGAAATATGATATTTATGTTAATACTAAAAATACAGTCACTTCTGAATTATTTCTCAACGTCTAACATGTACTAGAGATAAAAATAATAAAAAAAAGAAGTTAAGATGAATCAGATACCACCACCAAAATGAGCTGTGATCTTATCACCACCACCACCACCACCAACCCCACCACTACTACCACGATAATATATCAACAAATAAATGAAATGGAATTATTTCATATTATGCAGAAAACACGAGATAAACTGTTCTTAAACAAAGTCCATGATAATCAGCAAATATTTTAGATCAAAGTTAAAAATTGCAGATTATATTTAAGAGAGCTAAAAAGCACAGAACGGCAGTACAATTCGTTGCTAGAAGGTTATATATAAAGAATCAATATTTTGAAAAGGAAGAGTAGCAGTGAGTAGTAATACCTGACATGTGTATGATAACTGTATCTAATTTGGAAAAATTAGACTATCTTATGGTTTTAATATTACTACTAGCTAGAATTTTAATAGCAATCAATAAATGTAACATCAATGATCTTATATGTATATATGCAGTCACGATAAGAGAAAATATAACATGCTTTATTTTATTATTAGTAAAATATATATTTAAATACATGTACACACTAATTGAAGACTTGCTGCTTGAACACACAGATATGAAGGATTGCTGAAGCATGAAGAGAGTGTGTGGTGTGCTTGAGAGGCACACACACATGTAGGGAGAGAAAGAGTGTGAAAGATATAAAAGTGGAAGAAAGAGGAATAGATAAACAAGTAGAGAGAGAGAGAGAGAATGATAGAAAAAGAGATAAAGAAGAAAGACAGAAAGTGGGGAGATAGATACAGCAATAGAAGAGATAGAGAGAAAGCGATAAGAGGACAAGACAAGGATAGAGAGGAAGTGTGAGTAGAAAAGGATAGAGAGGAAGTGTGAGTAGAAAAGGATAGAGAGGAAGTGTGAGCAGAAAAGGATCGAGAGAAAGTGAGGGGAAACAGTAGAGAGAAAGTCTGAGGGGAAACAGTAGAGAGAAAGTGTGAGGGGAAGGATAGAGAAAAAGTGTGAAGGAAGGGATAGAGAGAAAGTGTGAAGGGAAAGGATAGAGAGAAAGTGTGAGTAGAAAAGGATAGAGAAAGTGTGAGAGGAAACAGTAGAGAGAAAGTGTGAGAGGAAACAGTAGAGAGAAAGTGTGAGGGGAAACAGTAGAGGGGAAGGATAGAGGGAAAGTGTGAGGGGAAACAGTAGAGAGAAAGTGTGAGGGGAAGGATAGAGAGAAAGTGTGAGGAAAAAGGAAAGAGAGTAAGTGTGACGGGAAAAGATAAAGTGTTCGAGAGAAAAGGAGAAAGATAGTGAGGAAAAGGGATAGATAGAAAGTAAGGGGGAGGATGGAGGAAAAGTGCGAGGGGAAGGATGGAGGGAAAGTGTGAGGAAAAAGATACAAAAAACAGTGAAGGGAGAAAAAGAGGATAAAGTGGGAGGAGAAAAATATGAGAAAATAGAAAGGGAAGAAGGAGGGGGAAGAATCGAGTTTGGGGGTGGGGAGGATAGAAATAGAAAAAGAAAGAGACAAGAAAAGAGAAAATGATAAAGAGAGTAAAAACAGTAGAAGTAAAAGACAGAAAGAAAAGTGTGATTGTATCAAAGAGGAATTGTGTGTGTGTGTGTGTGTAACAGAGTGGAAGAGAGAGAGAGATTTACAACTAAAGTTATGTCGAGTAGAAGAAACCTTAAGCCATTTAAATAGGCAATCTATTTTAGGTTATTAATTGTCACAGGCAACATAAAACCCAGGCTATTTGATATGAAATTGTCAAACAACTTTAGATATTTTTCACTGTTGCTGAAATTTCCTTGCGACAAAATGAAAATTTGCCCCAATCAAGAAAGAAACCCCGCAAATATTAAATATTTAAAGTTGAATGAATTTTAAAATTGTTTTAAGTTTGTTTTGTTTTTTAAATAAAAATGAAAATTTGGTTTTAAAAGATTAAACAAAGAAAATAATGTATCAATTTCTTATGAATTATTGAAATAAAAACCTATTATTTTAAATTTTATTTTCAGAAAACTCTGAGGATGTCAAACAAAATTAGTGTGTATATGTGAGAGAAAGAGAGAGAGTGTGTGTGTGTGTGTGCGAGAGAGGGGGATGTATATATCGGATTAGGCATCTTTTTAATTTTATTTTCGGGAAACTGCAACTGAGGAAGAATCGTGTGAAACTATAAGAGTGTGAGTGTGTAGGAGGGGAAGAGTATATCGAATTGGGCATATTTACAAAATAACTTGGCTTTGGTTTGTCCAAGACCAAAAATTCAAAGCAGTGAATAGATAAATCAAATAAGTATAATATCAAAAGACGAAAAAAAAGCTTAAGAGAAAAAATTGTTCATTTTAATTCAATTTTTAATTAAAACAAAATACCAAAATATAATTAAACTCAAGTTCGATGTAGCGTATTACAATACATAATATCTATTATTCATTGAATTTTATCAAATTGGATAGAAATGAATTAGTTGTAATGTCAGTAAGAATATTGCCAGAAATAATTGTGAAGACTTAAGCTAAGTAAAATAAAGAATACAGCTGTAAGCTAAAAGCAAAATGCCTAAGTAATTATTATTCTATGAGATTACAAACATTCTATCAATAAAATAACGAACAAAACTTAACTGTAAACTATATTAAAAAAGTTTAAATTTACTATATAAAAATAAATAAATAAAATAAAATCTATCTCCGTAGACAAATCAACTTAACAATTGCTTTTTGTAATCAAGCAGCAGTGACAGAAAAAAGTGGATAACAGTAAAAATGGGGAAAAGGTTTTTCAGACTGTTGAAATAGGCAATAATGCTACATTTAATGCAGGCTCGATAAATAACATACGCCAGTAAGATCTAGGTCAATGGATTATCCGATTCAAAGTAATATACAATTAAAAGAATGTATGGTTGCATTTTATATTATATATAATATATATATATACATATATATATATATACACACACACACACACAAACAAACACAAACAGTTTCCCCCATTTAACGGCACTACAAAATCAAGCAAGCTTCAATATTTTCTTTTAAGATACACACAAGCAATTCAAGCACGTATGAGTAAACACAAAACTGCAAAATTGTTTTAAATATTTGGATAACGCACACACGCAATTATACACAAGTACATTAAAGAAAGAAAAATCATGCGATTCTTGTAAATACACACAATTAATCCTTCTCTGTATTATATATTTTTATTTATTTATTTATTATATAAACAATTCACATATACACACATGTAAACAATCCTAACACGTAAACAGTATATTCACATATAAACAGTATTAACACACGCGATTACGCAATTCATGTTATAAGAAGTGGAAAGCGCTTCAAATTAATCTAAACATGTTCCTTTCTTCCACAGAAAAATATTTATTAGGACATGTCAAATGAACAACGAAATTGTAATAAATATACTGATGAGGAAGAAGGAGGAGTCAGAAAGCTGTCAGAAAGAGAACCCGTTGAAACATGCATTTCTCAATTCTTCCTTCTTTCAACAGCAGCTAGTTTAATGTTTTGTCAAGCAAGCAGTTCGAGTGTCCAGATAAAATTGCCATCGTTCGAAAAAGCAGGCTGGAGAATCAGTGGTGAAGGTTAGAGGGGACATTAATCGAGTAAGTTCACACCCCATTCAGAAATGCATAACACAAGGCTGTCAGTCAGTGGAGAAAGTCCAACAAGTGTTCGGTTACAACAAATTAGATACATTTGAAACGTTCAACAGAAGATGCAAGTTGCCTGCAAATTTTTTTTTTACTTGTAAAATAACAGCAATAACTGCTTGTTATATTTGAAAATTTAAATATAGCGCAAAGAGGTGGGTATCCCGTTTAGGTTCACAAGCAGTGCCGACCGTTTTCGGTGGTTACTACTTTCAGGAAACATGCTACACAATCAAGGAATACTATTTCATATTAACCCCTTACCTCCTGTAGGAGGTGGACCCATTAGGCGGGAACATCATCAGGATTCGAAACCGTTAATTAATTGTCGAAACTATAACCGACAGTTTTGGCTTTGATTATGAACATTTGATTAAAAAGTCTTTAAAACACGACGAATTCATTCAATTTTAATATTAGATTTTTTTACACTACACGTAAAGCATGATTTTGTATAAATTTTATATAAAAGAAATATTTACAAAGAGGAAAAAAGACATTTTTAAAGAAAAAAACAAGTGCTTTTTCATTAAAATGAAAAGAAGAAGCAATAACGATGCAATGAAATAAATAAAATTGGGGAAAATTTTTTTATCAATAGTAGAATATTATGATTTTAGTTAAACAAAGGAAAATATAAGATAATTATTGTTTTAACCATAAGATATATATATATTAAAAAAATAAAATGTGATGGATAAATATTATATATATATATATTCATCTAATTTTATAGACACAGCATGTTTTTATTATTTAGAAAATAATTAGAGATAATCCTGAACTCCAAAAGCGAAACAAACATTGCTACACTAATCGATTTATCAGACTTATAAAACCTAAGTAGTTTAGAGATAGAGAGGAAGGGCAGGGGGGGGGGTTAAGGGAGAGAGAGAGAAAAGAGAAGAGGTGAGGGGGGGAGAAAGAATCGTCTTGACTAAATACACAAACGGCAGCTTTAAATACATATTTAGATAGAAAGAAAAGAGTAGTGAAGAGAGAAAGAGGGTGGGAAAAGAGAAAAAGGAGGAGGAGAAAAGAAACCCATATACATAAATATATTAGAAATAGAAGCTATGTGAAGTTGTTGGCTTCCAGCTCTACCTACATACATACACCAACTTTGATAGGAAACTAAACAGCAGCAGGCAAAAGCAGTGTAGAGGGGAGGCAGGTCTGTACCAATTAAGGGGAGAGGGAGGACGAATTAAGATTTTTCACGATAATATTATTAACCAACTTGGTGGATTTCAAATGAAATTCTTATTAAAAAATTCATGTACTAATATTATTTCTATGTATTCACTAGGTATCAGTTTTCAGTTTCACTTTACTCATAATGAAAAATAATTTTCCTCTATATTAATTTTATTTTTTTGATGAAATGTGAAGAATAAAAATGAACGATTTTGTGTTTTAAAATATTTTAATTGATTTCTTATTCATTCCACGTTCCGTAGAATGGTTCCAAATTAAATTTTTAAAAGTTTAATAAAGTGTTTATACAAAATTTATTTTTTTTACTTAAGTACATTTAATATATTTGTAATAAATCTAATTATTTCTGTTAAAGAAATGTTTAAAGCGAACGATTTCTAAATTATATTTAGAATCGAAAGAAAAAAAATAAATATTTCATCGATAAATAATTCTGATAAAACATGAAAATAAATCTCTCCTGGTAGAATAAGATAATCAATAAAATAAACGATAAAACAGCTATCAAACAAAAATAGCAGTTAATTTTTTTTCTTTTCAAAAAGAAATCTTGTTACGCAATAAAGCAGAATGTTTGCTCATGCCGCTGAGGAATAATAATGTATATAATAACTTAAAAAAGTCATGAAGTACAACACCCATTTGGGACTAAGTGACTGAAAAACTGTAGATATAACTCTTGATCTAACAGTAAGCTTGTGAAAAACTAATTTTTATATAATACTGGATGCTCACCTTGAGAACAAAAAGTGAGATAACAACGACAGCTGACTAAAAGCTTTCTTCTATAAAATAAAACGCCAATCAACAGGCCATGATTTATCAACATAAGCAGAGAAATAAATCAATAAAGGTCTTGAAAAACGCGATCTTCTTAGTTAGCGTTTGAAAAACAATTTTTCAAACAGCAATTGGTCGTAGTGGAAGCTTAGCTTGACTATGAAAACAGGTGATTTTTAAAAAAAATATATAAACAAAAACAAACAAAAAAAATAATCCTGCTAGGTGTAAACAAACTACATCAATACCATTTAACTGATTCATAAGAAAATATATTCATATAAAGAAGTGAAATAAAAAAAATGAAAAAATATTAGTTTGTGGACAAAAATAAATGAACATATGTAAAGTTTTTTTTTTGTTTTTTTTTTAAAATAAAATCAATTATTGAATAAAATTCTTACCTGGCCATGTGAAGGGAGTACTCCTATAGGAGTATCTTTAGGAAGGAAATATAGACGTAAGCTTGATAAATTCTGCTTATGAACATCCTGCCACAAGAGTTGGATTTCACCAATACACAATGGTCCATCACGCAATAATTTCAGAAAGAAAAATTCTCCAAGAGAAAGAATCTTTGTTTGGCTTTCCTTGAAATATCTAAAAGCCTTGTAAAATATGTAAGATCCATGTTTACCACAAGGCGACCCGACAAACTATATTGAAAAAAAAAATAAATAACAGTTAAAAGTGATCCAATTCTACATAAATTTTTTGAAAGTGACATTTCGCTAATATTAGTTTCAATTAAAATATCCATATTCTAAAGAAATAAATTGAAACTTTCGAAACTCGTCAAATATAAGAAACAAGCTTTTTTATGTGAAATAATAAAATTTAAGAATTTGATTAATTTCTTTCAAGTAAACTTCGAGAAACTAATTCAACAAGTGGCGATACAATTTCCTTTTACTTATCAAATATTTACTATTATAAATAAAACATTTAATGGGAACCCCTCCCACAAAAATTTAATTTAATTTTAACTTAAAGAGCAAAACACTTACCTGAAGTTTTGGGTCTTCTTCCATCGCTGGTTACTTGGAACCAACTGTCTGCATTTCCGCATGTAAAAACTTCAACAATACTTTTTATATTCCAATTCTAATTAGTGACGTCATCCTTTGAAGAGGTGCTTCATTAGCATAATCTATTCAAAATATCAGCGCACAACGCTCCACAAACAAGAAACGTATATTCAGATGATTTAATATTTTTCTTCGTTTTTTCCTAAATCAGATGGTTTAATTTATATTGATACGTATATATATGGATAATATTTAAACGCGTGTCCCGGTAATAGAAATCGCTGTTAAGTGTATATCTCCGTTAACTGTGCTCTCCCTCTATATATATACATATATATATTTCGGAAATATTTCTTATCTTATTTTTCTCTCATTCCAATCGCTTAAGTCCTTGTTTTCTTTCAATTGAGTGAGTGCACCAAGTTTATATTTGTCTTCTTATCTAAACAGAAATTCGTAGAGGGGGAAATAAAATATTTAAAAAATCAAATTATTCCATCTCGCTAAGTTAAATTAGGAAATATTTCCTCTTGATAATGAAAGATGCAATGTTGATATTCATTTTTATAATTCCTTTTCTAAATGTGTAACATTTTATATTTCAAAATAAAAACGATATTTTTTTTTTAATTGCAAACGTGTGTGTAGGTACTGTGTAAGAGACAAATTTCTTTTATATATATACATATATATATATATAAATATATACGTATGTATATATATATATTTATATGTGTGTGAGCGAGGAAGCGTGTGTGTGTGTGTGTGTATCTGCTCCTATATTCCTTGAAAATGCAAAGAATCGCAAACAGATTTTTCACGTCGTCGACAATTCATCAGTACCACAGTACTCGAAGTATTGTGTTGTGTGTATGTGAGCTGCAGCTTGTATGTTATAAGCTACACAAATCTGCCATCTAAATAGGTCACTATTCAATCGTTTTACAAACTCATACGATTGGTCGATAAGGCTATGGATGATGAAACGGGTCGTAAAATACCCAATTGCTAAATTAAAATGACTGTTATGGAATAGAAAAATTATCAATATCAGAGAAACTATTTCCTCTCACTTTCCCCTTCGCTTTCTTTTTTCCTTCCTTTTTTCATTTTTCTCTTCTTTACATCTAACTTCCTCGAACCAAACTATCTCTTCCTGTGAGACACTTTCTTTCATTTGAATTTTTATTTCTAAGTAAAAAAAATAATTAAAAAAATGAATGTTTTCTAGTTTGTTGATATAATTAATTTATTAATATATTTTCTCTTTTACATTAAAAGGTGATATTTATACATATATATATATATAATTAAAAGCCTAGTTATTTGTATATATATTGATATTTATCTATATATATATATATATATACAAATATTTTAAGATATATATACATATAAATTTTAATTATATATATATATATAATTAAAATCTAACTATGTGTGTGTGCAAATATATATATATAAATAAAACATTCAATATTTTTGCTAAATTTTTTGAAAATACTAGAATAAAATTTATTTTGTATGTAAAATATTAAATAATTCAAGATATTTTAATTAGAAATAATTTCAGCATTACAATTTCTTTTCATTTATTCAAAATTTTCATTATTTAATAAGGAAATATTAATAATTTTTATTTACATAAACTTTGTGTGCGTGTGTATGGGTGTGTGAGAGGGAGATATCGCGCGCGTATGTGTCTGTGTGTCTGAGTATATATATACGTTGTCGTAAAGTATGTTTATGTGTGTGTGTATACGTGCGTGTGTGCGCACGCACGCGCGTGTCGAGTGACAATCCGTAGTGTTAACAATCAATAAGGTTGATGAACTAGGAGCCATTATGGTGTCGGAAATAAGCACATGTTTTATACAATTAAGAAAAGTGATCAAATTATTATTGTTGTTCATTAAGGTTTTATTTTTAATTGCTATTCAAGGAAAACGACAGAGTATATTTTGACTTACAAAGTACACACACATATAGAAACAATAAAATATTTTTGAAAGTGAGATATGTATACCTATATATATATATATATATATATATATACACACACACACATACCTACATACATATCTGTGTGTGCGTGTGTGTGTGTGTAAAATACTGTCATGTTAAGCTGTATCATTAAGTTGAAAACTGAATAATTTCTGCCTGGATTTATAATCTAGTGCCGCTAGCTTGGTAACTACTTTTAGTGCACCAATCAAATCCAAGTATTTCTTGACTTAAATATTCCTCTTGTGTTTACTGAAGCGTATTTATTTTTTCTCATTGTTAGCTGTTTTGTTGCATTTAATTCTAAATACATTTTATATTAAACTTGCGCCTGTTAGGTATGTGTATGTGTGTGCGTGTTTAGAATACAGACAGTGAATGTGTGTGCGCGCGCACGTATATATATATATATATATATATATATATATATACATACACTCACTGAATAAAATATTTGTATGTGTTCATTCACTTTTATATATGATACACATAGACATATCACATTATAAATTGAATTGAATACAAGCATAAAATGTGTGTATATGTGTGAGTTATTCAGATATATTGATCTTTCAACAGCTAATAATTATTAAAAACAGTCGTGAGCGTGCATAGATACCTACTTTCAGAGAAGAAAAAAAAAATCATTTGGGAATAATTTCTTTTACCAATATTTCTTACTAAGGTTAGAGCTAAGATATTTATTCTATAGACGACTTTCAATGATACTACTGCGCTTCTTTCTTAGGATATCTATTTATTCTTTCATTTAATTTTACTTGGGGTGAAAACAAATATATTTTAAGGTTTCTTTCTTTCTTTCTTTTTCTTCTTAGAGAAGATAACAGATTTTCCAGTAAAATATTTTAACCTATAATCATGTGCAGCAGTTAATTGAATTTTCTTTTCATTTTTGTGTTTAATTAAATAAAAAATTTTTTTTTTAAATATGAAAATTTAATACACCATATATGGAAAAGTTTGAGAAGGAAGAACATTAACTAGTTCTATATCTGCATTGAATATTATAGTTGGTTAAAATATCCTTTAAGTTCTTTTGGATAAATCCTAATTAAAATAAAATGTAATATTGATTAGGAAAACAACATCTCTAAACAGAAATATGAATGTTGTGGGAAAATAATGGTTAACATCATATAAACACGTTCTCAAAAGAGTGCCAGCAAGTCATTAGAAAATATTAATCCAATTAAGGCTAAAGGGAATCATTCCTCTCACTATACATGAAGATACTAATCAATAACATGATGCCCAATTAAAAGGCAATGATATAACTTAGCAATGAGCTATTCAATGAATGAGACACGAAGAAGAGAAAAAATTGCTTTCTGATATTTCTATATCAAATTAAGTAAAATTTATATATATATATATATATATATATAGATATGAAAAAATTTTAAATCAAAGTGAGATAAATGTGATAATGGACACTATTGAATTAGATGGGTTTAAAAGCCGCTTATATGACTTTTAAAGATAACAGTACTTGAATACTTTTTTGCATGACTTTATAACATACTACCAATTTCAAATATATTGAATTCGCAATCGTGAGGTTGTGAGTTCGATTCTCAGACCGAGTGATGCATTATATCCTTGACATTTTATTTCACATTGTTCCTTCTACCGGGAGTTGAGACTGATAGATAGTATTAGCAATTGGAAAAACCTTTGGAAAAACATTGTTTCCTCAGTCCGATTTGATGAAAGTTGATTGACTGTCGATATCATCATCATCATCATCATCCTTTAACGTCTGTTTTTCCATGCAGGCATATATATATATATATATCGACAGTCAATCAACTTTCATCAAATATATATATATACAGAGAGAGAGAGA
>JAOPUL010003388.1:18011604-18022783 GCA_027564515.1 Octopus rubescens | reverse complement strand
CAGACAGAATAAAGTAAAATATAGTTATGAATAAAATGTGCGTAGATTATGAATTTTGATTGAAGAGATGGGGCCTCTAAAAGTCAGGCCTCGAAACAAAAAGTTGTAGTGGGCCTCTAAAAGTCAGGCCTCGAAACAAAAAGTTGTAGTGGGCCTCTAAAAGTCAGACCTCGAAACAAAAGGTTGCAGGGGGCCTCTAAAAGTCATGCAACGGCCCTGCTTATAATGCAATCTTACGTAGAAATATTAGAAAAAAAAAAAAAATTAGTAGTTATGGACTAGTATGTGGTACAAATTTCAGTTTTCTGTTTGTGATGTTAAGTAATATCATTAATATTATTAACATGTTAATAAATGTTTTCTTTCAGATATTTTATTATTTAGGTTGATTGATGTTAATATTTAGAGGGTTAGGGTTAGTAGTTAAGACCAGTTTCACCAAATTTAAAATAAACAAACACTGTCTTTCTATTTCTTATTTTTGTTAGTGTAGTTTTGTTTTTATTGACCTGCCTTCCCAATCCTATTATCACTTGATAATTATTGATAATTTCTCCTGAAAAAAAAAAACAGTATTGATTTATAAATGCAATAAGGCATTTGATATTAGGTTTTTAGTTTGTTTTTGTTTCTACAAGTGCTGCAGTAATGGGATACAATTATCAGTTGATGCTTCTTTCCCACCCTAATTCATGAGTCTTACTGGTTTAATGCATATATTTTTCTACATAATAAATCATTAAAAAATCACTTATTTTTCCTAATAAGCACTTGTTATATTGAACTATTTTACATTGACACTATCAGTTTACAATCAATGTAACTTCAATAATAGAGAAATAAATTATGAATATATGTCTGTGTGCTGTGAATAGCATATATATTTTTTTCACATTATTCATTTTATGATAAAAATACTATTTCTTTTAGCTTTATTTTGTTTGCTTGTAGTTTCAACTTTCCATATGATTTGATGAGCGATACTGCTATTTTTATATGTCATATTAAAAGTTACTTGATATAAATGATAATATATACATATATTCAAAGGTTGTATTTGTTGGGTGTGGGTGTGTGCATATTAATAGAAGTAGGAAAATAGGTAAGTAAAATAGTCAGGCGTAACAGAAGGCAACATGATGACATTTCTGCTAATTTACATCTGGACGTATGAGTGCAAATCACTTCTAAATAATGAGCTGCTTATTTTCTTAACACTTTAAGTATTCACTGTATCCTTTCTATAAGTATGAACAGTTTACTAACCCTAAGGGAATACTAAATCTAAATGTTGTGTATATGTGAACCTGCATGCAGTCACACAAACATCTTTTACATGCATATACATGAAAAAACATATAGAGGTATAGAATTTAAGTTCACATTTATAGGCTTATAAGCACATTTTTTTAAACTTTAGAAAACATGTTGGCATATGGTTGGTAATATTTATAATTACATAATCATAAACATTTCTAAATGTATGCAAATTTGGCCCAAAATATTTATAGACACATACAAAGAAGATCTGAAACATGTAAGGACATATACAGAGTTGGTTTAAAGCATATCTTTCAGTCTTTTACTTGTTTCAGTCAGAGACTGTGGCCATGCTGGGGCACTGCCTTGAAGAATTTTTAGTTCAATGAATCAACCCCAGTGCTTATTTCTTTTTTTTTTAACCTGGTAGTTATTCTATCAGTCTCTGTTGCAGAACTGCTAAGTTACAGGGGCATAAACACACCAAGACCAGTTTGTCAAGCGGTGGTGGGGGATAAACACAGACACAAATACACATACACACACAGACACACATATACAGGAAAAGCTTATTGCAGTTTCCGTCTACCAAATCCACTCCAAAGCTTTGGTAGGCCGAGGCTGTAGTAGAAGACACATGCCCAAGGTGCTATGCAATGGGACTGAACTTGGAACCATGTGGTTGGGAAGCAAACTTCTTACCACACAGCCATGTTTGCACCTTTATGGACATTTTTAAAGACAATCATAAAACATATGTATACATGTAAATAATATTTTCTGTTGCTTTGTCTTTAAAGTTCAGCAGCTGTTTAAATATTTAACTGAATTTGGAACTTAATGAATGCATGAAATATCTTCTGTATGGCTACAAGAGTTGCTAGAAATGGAAGCCAAGTCTTAAATCATACCCTGCTGTTTTAAATAAGGGAAAGGTACATTAGATAATGTAGTCCTAGATACCTCTTAGTGTCTTAGATTATATATCTGCTTCATCAGGTTCAACTGAAGGATAAATAACTTGGTGCAATTTTTAAAGAATATTGTTGCAGTGCAGGTGACACTTAAAAACACCCAGTCCACACTGTGATGTGGTTGGTGTTAGGAAGGGCATCTACCTGTAAAATCCTGCCAAAACAAAACCACAGGAGCCTGGTGCAGACTCTGGCTTGGCCGGCTCCTGTGGTACCGTCGCACCCATGCTAGCATGGAAAACGGACGTTAAAGGATGATGATGATGATTATGATGATGTTACACAATTTCATAGATTTTGTTAACTTCAAATAAATAGACAATAATTGAGAAAGAAATAATATATATTTAACAAGTAAAACAAGTAGCTGAAATAACAAACTAAACTTACAAAAACCAAGTTGTAAAAATAAAAGTAAAAACTGGTAGACAATGGGTGGTTACCATTATGTATGACCAACGCAACACAGGCTAGTGGCTAGTAACTTCAGACTTAGTGCCAGAAGGATTCAGAGATGTAAGTCGATATGGAAGCTCAAGGATTAGAAATATCCTAAATGAAGCCTTCGACGAGAAGAAGGAAGAAATAAATTTATGACATAGAGAGAAACTGGAAATTCCTTTGTGACAATCTGCTAAGGTCAACAGAACAAGTCTGTGGCTGGAGTACCGCCTCCGCCAGACCAAGGTTGACATGGTATGGTGGTGGAATAGTGACGTTGACGGGGCATTAAAAGAGAAGAGACGAGTCTGGAAAGAGTGTAAAAAAGGCAGTAGCAAAGATTCATATCAGAAAGCTAAAAGGGAAGTTAAGCGTCAGGTGTATATAACTAGGGCAGAAGCAGAAAGGAAGAGGTTTGCCAATGTTCTGCAGTGTGAGGATCAGAGACTTGAGGCTTTTCGGATTGTGAGACAGTGTGTCAGAGAGAATAGAGATATCATAGGAGAAAAATGTATGTGGATGGATAATGGTAGGCTTGTACTTAGTGATGTGGACAAGAAAGAGGCGTGGAAGAGTTACTATGCAAAGCTATCGACTGTGGAGAATGAATGGAATAAAGGGAGCCTCCCTAACGTGAACCCCACAGAAGGACGAGCTATACTACTGGACAGCAGTATGACAAGGCAATTAAAGATATGAAAACTAGAAAGCTTTTGATAGAGTGCCCCGCTATGTGATTTGGTGGGCTCTAAGGTGGCTAGGAGTAGATGAGTGGCTGGTGAATGCGGTACAGGCCATGTACAGAGGTGCTGTCTGTAAGGTCAGAGTTAACCACAAGTACAATGAAGAATTTGGTGTACATGTAGGGGTTCACCAAGGATCAGTCCTCAGTCCCCTACTCTTCATCATTGTCCTCCAGGCCATAATAGAAGAATTTAAGACAGGCAACCTCTGGGAATTACTATACCAGACAATCTTGTCCTCATGGAAGATTCTATAGCAGTGCTAGAAAGGAAATTCCAAGTGTGGAAGAAAAACCTGGAATCTAAGGGCCTTATGGTTAACATAGCAAAGACTAAGGTCTTAAGTAAGCAAGAAAACAGACAGGACCCTACACACTTCAGGTAAGTGGCCCTGCTCAATTAGTAGGAAAGGCGTAGGCAGGAATTCTATACGATGTACCCAGAGTAAGCTATGGACACAAGAGGTGCAGTGGAATAATAGAAAGATTATCAAGGAAAATAGGGTTCATATGTAGAAGATGCACTGGAGCCATAAAAATTGCAGTTACCCATGAAATCGTGTATGTCAAAAGCCCTGAGGCTCTTTAGAGGTGGATGATTTCTGCTACCTAGGAGACAAGATTAGTACTCAGGGAGGATGTACAAATAGTGTAGTGGCTAGAATAAGAATAGGATGGAGAAAATTCAGAGTTATTACCTCTGTTGGCAACCAAAGGTCTCTCTCTCTCTCTCCATGTAAAAGGAAGACTGTATGACGCATGTATTCGAACTGCAATTCTACATGGTAATGAGACATGGGCCTTGAATACAGAGGACATGCAAAGGCTAGAAAGAAATGAGGCTAGTATGCTCTGCTGGATGTGTAATGTAAGTGTACATGTGTGACAGTGTTAGTGTATTGAGAGAGAAGCTTGGCATAAGAGGAATTAGATGCAGTGTGCAAGAGAGAAGACTGTGCCGGTTTGGTCATGTGACATGGATTGAGGCCGACAGCTCCATAAAGAAATGCCATTCACTTGAAGTGGATGGTACTCATAGAAGAGGAAGAACCCGTCTGCATTGAGAGTCCTGTTGCTAGAAGCGGCCACGTCGAGAGTCCTGTTGTTAGAAGTGGTCACGACGAGAGTCCTGTTGCTAGAAGTGGCCATGTCAAGAGTCCTGTTCTTAGAAGCGGTCATGTCAAGAGTCCTATTGCTAGAAGCGGCTGTCGAGAGTCCTATTGCTAAAAGCGGAAGTGGCCATGTCGAGAGTCCTCGGAACCTGTGTCTAAAAGTGGCGGTGTCGAGAGTCCTGCTGGTAAAAGCGGAAATGGCTGTGTCGAGAGTCCTGTTGCTAGAAGTGACCACATTGAGAGTCCTGTTGCTAGAAGCAGCCACGTCGAGAGTCCTGTTGTTAGAAGTGGCCACGACGAGAGTCCTGTTGCTAGAAGTGGCCATGTCAAGAGTCCTGTTGCAAGAAGCGGCTGTGTCAAGAGTCCTGTTGCAAGAAGCGGATGTGTCAAGAGTCCTTTTGCTAGAAGTGGCCGTATTGAGGATTATGTTGCTAGAAGCAGCTGTGTTGAGAGTGCTATTGCTAGAAGCAGCCATGTCGAGAGTCCTATTGCAAGAAGCAGTTGTGTCAAGAGTCCTGTTGCAAGAAGAGGCTGTGTCGAGTCCTGTTGCAAGAAGAGGCTGTGTCGAGTCCTGTTGCAAGAAGAGGCTGTGTCGAGTCCTGTTGCAAGAAGCGGCTGCGTCGAGAGTCCTGTTGCAAGGAGCGGCTGTGTCGAGAGTCCTGTTGCAAGAAGCGGCTGTGTCGAGAGTCCTGTTGCAAGAAGCGGCTGCGTTGAGAGTCAAAGCACCCGGTGTGCAATGCTGGTGCCACGTAAAAAGCAGTAGCGCCAAGAATCTGGTGCCAGTGGCACGTTAAAGCACCCAGCGCACACTGTAAAGTGGTTGGGCGTTAGGAAGGGCATCCAGCCATAGAAACCAAGTCAAATCAAACTGGAATCTGGTACAGCCTTCCAGCTTGCCAGGTCCGGTCAAACCGTCCAACCCATTCCAGCATGGAAAACAGACGTTAAAGGATGATGGTGATGATGATGATGATGATGATTAATCTGACTGCTTTAAATAAGTCAATAAACTACACATTAACAATCACATCTTGGCATACATATTCAGAACCACAAATAAACAGATGAGCCCACAAACATTGACATGCTCACATGCACAATGACTAACTTATATATACACACACATTCATGCCCAGACAATGCAAACATAAAAGGCACAGGCAATTCAGTGGGGTGGGTTGTATTTGTATATGTATATAATATATATATATATTATATATATATGTGTGTGTGTGTGTGCAAGTGTGTCTAATATATAATGTGCATTGAGAAAATTGTATACTTATATTTGCATAATGTGTTATTAGGTGTGTACTAATAAACTGAATATCCTTCACTCTGTAAATCTAAATAACTCAAAGCATATTGCTGTCCTTAATGCTTTGCATACTAATAACAATATCTCACTGACAGCTGTCATTCTGTTTGACTTTTTTAAAAAATATTTTTTATGTATCTATGCACAACTTTCCTGAAAGTGACAAAGCACATAAAAGTAAACCATTTAATCTGTTCTAGTGACATTGATAAAAAGAAAAAAATTGTAATGATAAAATGTGAGTAAAAATGGTATAAAATAATATTTCAGACTACCTAGCTCTTCAATATTTTTACACAGCCTGGAAGTGCACTAGAATTATAAGGTTATATTTTATGTACATTTAAGGGCACCTAATGCTTCATGATGTTTACTACTACCGAGAACTAGTTTGCTATTATCCATACTACTTTATCAGTGTGAGGAGCCATATCAGCTCTGCTTTAGAAAACTGATGCTAATGAATGTAAGCATTTACCATGGGCATGTTCTCAGATTTTGGATTTAAAATTAGTTTGATTGTGTTCATTTATAAAGACTTTTTCTTGCTGAACTAAGTAACTACATATATTTCAAATGTATGTGATGCTTAAATTACCACCTCACTTACACACTGATCTTTTCACTGTTTCTTGTGTCATATTTTACATTGTCTGAATGGCGCTTCAACTGTTATCTTGTTGTCTTTTTTAGCATTCTATATTCAACACTAACACTCGTTTATAATAGTAGGTTCTCTCCGGGTTGCTAATCCTATGTTGTGTAGAAAAACACAATATCCGGAATTTGCAATTTTTCTTAATGGAATAACACAAGGATCTGTCCTTTCACCTGCTCTTTTTAACTTATACCTATATGACCTTCCTACATCTTAAAATATATACATAGCCTCATTCAAAAGACATTTCACTTTTTCTGACAACTACTCAACTCTAGATAAATCATATAGAAACCTGGCTTCAAAATATACTTCCAAGTAGCAATTATTAAATCTATTGCCTCTCTTCTTGCCAAACCACCAGAGAACATAAGAGATACCCAACAGTCGCACTCAACCACAAACAGATGGCAAAAATTCTAGGGGTTACATTCAACAACATTCACAGAACACTTAGCAGACATAGAGCAAAGTGGTAAGAGTGCTCATTCGAAGCACATTTAGTGAACTAAAAGAAACAATTGTGTACAAACAGTACATTAGATCCATTGTGAATTATGCTAGCTCTGTCTGGTTCCTTAATCTCTTCACAATAAAGTACAAAGAATACAACATCATGCTTCATATTATGAGAGGTTGCACTCAGACCATACATGTACATCAACTACAAATATGAAACTAAAATACTAAAACGATGAAACAAAAATGCTAAAAATGAAAAGACTTCCTGGATATGTGAGCGGCACAGTTAATATGACAAATAACCTCACAGTCCTTTCTCTACATGTACAGTTATACTGCCAAACAACCCCTATAAAACCTCTGAACACTACCATTCCAAAATCATCTTTCCTACTTAGTCTGGACAAGCACAAAAACACAGGTACACAGAAATATCGCAGTATGAGTAACCTGATTAATTCCAAGAATTATGCTGAGATGCATACCACCAATATGAGCAGAGGAACAGCAATTGTGTTGGTCCGACAAAAGTCCACTTTGGACAGTGAAGTAAGTACAGGTCCAAATTGTAACACTGCACCTGTATTACAGTGTGGTGTGATTGTTAACTTAGAATGCATGGGATACCTGGAATAATAAATATGTCAGTTGTACCCAATTATTAAGTCAACTTAACCCTTTAGCATTCAGATTACTTTGTCAAATATAATACTTATTTATTCACATTGTTTTGAATTAATTATTTATTATCTTGTAGCTTGGTGATTTCAGTGATGTGATTGTTTGTTTTTAGAATGACAATATAGGGTGGGTGTGAGAGGCAGCATCTGGGCCAGTTTGAACATAAAACAGGTATAATATTTGAGCCTGATATTGCCTGTTTAAATGCTAAAAGGTTAAATTCATATGATAATCTACTTGATTGATCAGAGCTGATCTGGGACTAGTACTGGATTTTCACCTTTCTTCATAACAAATAGATTACATTTGAAGCTGATTTTTTTTCATAATTTAGTTTTATTTTGAAACTTACCTTTCATATCTTATAAAATCCTAAATTAATTTTCATGATTTTGTTCTATTTCTTGATACAATCATCTTTTTATATTGCAACTTCTGTTATACTCATTTAATATTGTATAATTTTTTTTGATAGTTATTCTATATTTTTACTTTCCTTGCATTGTTCCTTTATTACTGTTATTTAATTCTGATATAAATGATTTCATATTTAGTTCCCTAAAATAAATCTGTAAGATAATAGGTCTTGGAATAAGAACTGCAATGGATTAACTTTGAATGTCATGTAAATATTCATCAAATCACTGCCTATATTTAAGTAAGATTTTAAAGAAGCCTTATTCAAACAGATAAAAATGTCTAAATATCATTAATATAATATTTCAACTAATCAGTAAGTTTTTTTTTTAATGCATCAGACATTTTATTACTACGTAATGTAAGCTGTTTTTAAAATTCAAAAATGTGCTATTTTTACCAAAATATCAATTTTCAGCTATCTTTTTATCATATTTTTCACTTCTTCCTCACTCTTCATCTTACACACAAACTAAACTGATGAATTTCTTTCACTGTGTAATATTTCTATATCTAAAATTGAAATACAAATAAATACCTCTCATGCGCTGGGCCACTTGTTTATTTTGAAGAATATTATAGTTGACTTTTTATACAGTTCTGATATTGATTTTAATCAATTGTGCTCACCCTTGAGTCTCAACTAAATCATCTAAGAACCCTTATTAGACCAATCTTATCAATTCCAACTCTTCGTTACAGAGTAATATTCATAATATTAAGCTGATAAGGTTTCCACTTGTCAAACAATTTTTAGTTGTCATTTTTTTTAGCTTCAGAACAATTTCCAATTCGTGTTTTCTATAACTATGTATATTTTCACATTAACTGCAATTGTTATTTTCCATACACTATTACAAAAATAAATTAATTTGATCTTTTAATTATACTTATTGCTAATTTATCTAATTTTTATATATAAAAAAAAATCATTACTTTTACTTTGTACAAGAAATGAGAATTATTTCCAGTGTAAATTTTTATTGGATTTTAACCTTAAACTCTTAACTGTGTATATATTTTATTTATTTTTTTTATTATAGTTTCTAATCAGGAAAGTAACTTCAAGAAATCAATTATCTCTTTTGACAAGCCATTCATACAAGAAGCTTCAAGCAATCTAAAATAGACACAACCAGTTTAATAAATCAAAATGTACTGAATACGATTCTTTTTACAAGAACCTACTTCCTTTATGTTAGAATATAAATGAGGGGAATGTATCATGGTAACATTTTCTCATTTGTAAATTTTATAATTATTACTTTTTTTTTTCTTTTCATCTCATAATTTCAGATTTATATATTAAGATTCTCTGATCTGTCTTGTAAACAAGATATAATCTATATTTGCTATATATCTAATAGCATTTTTAGATAATCATATAATTTTTTGATATTAAAAAAAAAAAATTCTTTTTTTTTTATATTATGATAAATTATCTGACTAATTTTTTGCTTCATATTTTACTTTGGGAAATTTCTCAGCAAAACTCTAATTACTTTGTTCAATAAACAAGAAAGGCTGCTAAGGGAATGAATGAAATCGATCCATATACATTTTGTTGTGATCTGAAGTTTCATATATGTGATGCTCTTTTCATATATTTAGAGTAATCGATATATAGTATTCAGAAACAGTAATTTTAAATCAACTAGAAAAGACTGAAAAATCTTTTTAGTGAGTTACATATTTGATATTCAATGTTTTTCTTTGACTTTTTTTTTTTTTTTGTTGGAATAATCAATATTTCACATTTAGTTTTTGATTTGTTTTTTTATCTCCTAACATCTTCACATCTGTTTAAGCATATACATTAGTTAGACGCATTCTAAATTTAAAAGTAGTATTTGATGTACTGAAGAACACTAGATGAGCTTTCTTAACTTGATCCATTTTGATATCAATTATTTTCTGAAAAAGCTTCTTTGTTTATTTGTATTTTTTTTCTTTCCTTTTTTGCTTTTGTTATCTACTCTTGTACACTCATTTTGATGACTTATTCATGTGTTCTCTTTAACTTATAACTATATTATTGAATGTGTTACAATACTGCTAGACTAAGAATAATAAACTTGGAAATGATACAAGAATCTTATTCCATTAGAATTTCCAAACGAACTAAAAGCAAACAAAACTTTATTAGTGAAATTAATTGTTTCTTGTATTTCAATTTTAATAAGCATTTAATATATTCTATGTTATTATTTTCTCAATGTTTTGAAAGAGTTTACATTGTTGAATAATTTGTAAAGAAAAGTCTATGCTATTTAGGAACATCAGATGAATAGAAATAATTACCAGTTGCTTGTTGTTTTTGAAGCTATTTTGTTAATCATTTCTTGGACTTAAATAGTAGCTTCCATGAAATCTTCAATACCATTATTTCTTAAATGTTTTTCAATTATATTTTTTTAATTTTTGGCATATTTCTTTTAATAAATAATAGCAATGGTGATTTAAAAAAAAAATTTTTTTTTAGTCAGGAGGGAAGGGATGTGCCCAGGTCCCATTACAGAACCTCTGATGGGATGGAGGAAGGAAAGTATCCTCAAACCAGAGACATAGTTTGAATATTTGGAACAGAATTGACTCTGTTAAAGACATCCAAGGGCCAGGTGGTGGTATTGACCCTTCAGTTACCATATTTTTGTTGAAATATTGTGCCTATATTTCAATTAATTTTGAAAATGAAGAATTTAGTAAAACAACTTGGTAGTTATTAAGCTGGTGTTTGGAATATAAATTTACAAGGAATTTTTTGATAAAAGATTTTTTTCAGTTAGTTCATTCTAACCCTTTAGCATTTAAACTGGCTATATCCGGTTCATATATTGTACCTTTTTCATGTTCAAACTAGCTAGATTTGGCCTCTCACACCTACCTTACAGTGTCATTCTAAAAATAAACAATTACATCATCAAAATCTTGAAGCTATTAGATAATGCATGATTAATGCCAAACAGGCGCAGGCGTGGCTGTATGGTAAAAAGCTTGCTTCCCAACCACATGGTCTGACTTCAGTCCCACTGCATGGCACCTTGGGCAAGTGTTTTCTACTATAGCCTCGGACCGACCAAAGCCTTGTGAGTGGATTTGGTAGACGGAAACTGA
>JAOPUL010003388.1:17994105-18004901 GCA_027564515.1 Octopus rubescens | reverse complement strand
GCTGGAACGACATTTTTGGTTGATCCCCCCTTGTGCATTCTGCCCCTTCCCAAACTTTCTACTAACTTTTTACATGGACCCAGTATTTTTACTGCTCTCTGCCAATACATTTGATTTGATTTGATTTGATAAATCTAAGGACAATGTGTCTATAGCGGGGGAACATATTAGACATAGTGAGAATGCTGATTAAATGAAGTGTAACCGAAACTGTTTCACCAAGTCTCTTATATCTACATACCTTGTATGCTTAAGTTACTCCTACTTGTTCTATACTCTACACCATAGTCAGTTCTGCTTGAACAGATCTATCTTCTTTCTTGGGAATATTTCCTCAACTGGAAAACTGATACATTTAAATTATTATATTTTAAAAAATATATTCTATCAGAAAGTATATTCATTTTTAATGTTCAGAATTAGTTCAAAGCTTGTGAAAATCTTATTTTATATATTTATATTAAATTTGCTGCATTATATTCTTAAAATAAATGTTTATCATTCTTGAAAGTAATCGATACTGTATAACGTTTTTGCAAATAACTTAATTAGAATACAATGTGCAATTGTAAATTTCTCTGCATTAACATTTAATATTTGTAAATATAGACAAAATATTTCTTTGCTTACAGAACTTATTTGATAGTTTCAAATAGCCAAAATAGTATATAAATTGCATGTAAACTGATACTTGAAATATTTGTATCATTCTGTTGGGAAAGTATTTTGCTTAAGTGTATCTAACACTGACATTTGTTTAATGAATAACAGGTACAGATTAATATAATGAATACAGTTGATTTCTAGGAATCAGAATAGAAAAAAAAAACAAGAAAAAGAAAGTAAAAAAAAATGTAGAGAAAAAAAAGGTGGGGTAGCAAGACAGTGGAGGAGCAGGGGTGGGGGAGGCACATGTCTCAGGACTGGCGGAGGTGCTCAGCTATGCCATGCTGTGATGTTGCCACGGACAATGACCAGTGACACTTGCTGCAGTAATCACTCCACCTCGCAGGGCTCATTTCTCCGGCGCGCTGCATCAATCCCTGTTTTGCGGAGAAAGTCTGTGGTACGAAGACCGAGAACACCAGATGTCTTGACGGCTACCAACATGGCCAAGCTCCTGTACGTGTAGACCTTCCTCTCCTCTGCTTTACGGGTTGCAACACCAGGGTTGATGCAGGAGAACGTGTTGCAGCACGTCACGTGATTAGGGATCTGCCTCCCTTGAATGGGAAGAGTGTTATCCCGTCGAGGTGCTTACCGTCCCCGTGGTTGAGACCTGTAAGCTCAAGTTGGTACGGGAAGCCATATCATTCAGGGTAGCATGTCGGGGGAATCGGCCTGCGCTGTGGCTGAAGGACAAAGAATGCATGCCGAATTCATCCACTACCTCTCTGCAGCGACATTTGTACAGCTCACACATGCGGAGACTGAGATGTTGGGCCACCCCGATGCAAGTGCACTCATCATCTAGAAGGGTACCAGTAGATGAGGAGGGCATCGCATTGAGCCATGCACCTCTAATGGGCTGCGAGGCAGAACAGAGGCAGGTGAGGCAATGCTGGTCAAGTCATGCCTCTAGTCACTCGAGGGAAGACTTACATTGGATGTCGTCCCAGTTGCGTTGGGCATTCGTAATCTGGGGGATAACCAAAATGTAAAAACTTTACCATAAATTTGAAGGAAATAAAATCATTACTTTATAATTTCGGTTTTATCTAGTGTACATTTTAGAATCAGTTGTAAGCTATTCTGTTGAGATAAATATTTCCTATTGTCATCTTGTTGATGTTAGAAGTAAGTGGCTAGTATAAGGATATGTAAGAATGTGCTAGAACATAATACATTGGAATTGCTTCCTGTGAAGCAATTGTACATTTCTCTGATTTCATTTCTTTATATTTTTATAATCTTTTATATTTTGTATTCTTTATATTATTAGGACAAATCATTGTATGAAAATTTTCCTGAACATTTCAAATAAACACATAAAATTATATGGAGCAATTGTCATGTTTACAATAATGCCTCTTGATTAAATAAACCACACAAAATGTTTGATTAAATTCGTTTCTAAGTGAATTTTAATCAGTGATTAATATTTTGTGGATGATTTCACTTCAGTAGAAAGTAAAATTCTTTTTTCTGGTAAAATTTTGGTAATCTCTTGTAAGCTTTAATTTGCTTTCTAAGGATGTAGTATCATCAGATATTACATCTTATTCAATTTTATTTAAATTAAATTGAAACATTTCTTAAGCATTATGCATGTCTAACATTTTTTTGCTTCAGTTAACCAAGCAAACATGAGTCATGCCAACTTTGTGGTTAAGCTGCTAATATCAAATATAATGTTCAGCTGTTAAACACCTTTGTGAAGCATGTTTATATATCTTAGATATCAAAACAAATATTTTCATAATTTACTTTAAATAAAAGGAACAACAGACATTTGAATATATTATTTTTTTTTTTTTTGTAATTATTTTTCAAAAGGTTATGACGAAGATTAGAAAATACATATATACAAAGATAAACTTAATTCTCTGAAAGCTGTTTAAAAAGTCTGACATGAATCAGTTTTATTGGTTTTAAATTTCCTTGATTTGAAATATACTTACCTACTACTACTACTACTACTAGTCAAAGCTGAAAATATACGAGACAATTATGTTTCACAATTATTATCAGCTAACACAATTTAATTTGGCCTCTGAATTAGAAATTGCTATAGAACCTTGGATAAGATTTACATCTGAATTCATGAATTTGTGCAGCTACATTTTGTTATGTAGATCATGTAATCATGAATATGATAAAATAGTAAATCAGCCTTTACTTTAGTTATACAACTACTGAAAAGATTAAAAAAAACCTGAAAATCAAAATTGATGATGTATTCGAGTATTGGCACCTAGTTTAAGATGGTATGTGGTTAATAAAGACAGATAATATATGCAATGATATTATCTAGTTGGGTGCTGCATTCAAAGGAATAAACCTGGTTGTGTACTGAAAATGCACTGACAATCCTAAGATAGTCATTGGTATGTGAAGGTGTTAGACATATCTGGTATCCATCATGTGAAGTTATTTTCAGATGTTCATATGAGGGCAAGGGATGACCTTGGATATCTACAAAGTGTTAATTCATGTTAGCACTTTGCAGATATGTGTCTAAAATTATCTAGATTTCTGAAGAATATGATATTTTGTTCTGAGTATTCAAAACATTGACTGGGCACGGTCACTTATACAATTTGAAATGTGTTTAAGATTTTGAATAAATTGAAAGTGAAAAATTATTCCTGAGACACAAACTGTAAGCATATTCTGAGGTTGAATGAACTCAGCATGTTGATATAAATATATCTGGAAAACCTGTAAAGAAACTGTTACTTTGGGATGTCTTAAATGTCTGGTCAACAATTCCTCTCCTGTAATCTGATGGAAAGATGAGGTGGGTATAGACGTAAATTAGTAATCATCAAAAGACACTACTGTTATAATCTGTGTTATAAAAGCAGATAAATTAAGGAATACACATAAACAATGTTCAATGTATATACTATGAACATAGGATTTGAAGGAAATTGTATTTGTCAATCCAACACTATTCAGCTATAAATAGTGGATAAATAAATGATAATAGAACCATTCCTTTTCGACTAAACCTTGTTAAAAATGTGAAAATAGATAAAATATCTTAGAGCTATTAAATGCATGACAGGAAGAAGATACATATTGCCCTCCGTGGTCTTTTAGTGTAATTTTCATATCTCTCTCCTGTCACCTTGCGAACGTAATAAGTTTTACTATAGTTTTCTTTTAACCATCATTAAGTTTTGCAATAACACAGTTACTTTAGCCTTCATACAGAGTCTGTACCTTAAGTGAAAAGTCATTTTCTACCACCCAGTTCCAACGATCCAAATTTGGAAAGAGAAGGCCCATATAAAACAGATGGAGTATAATGCATAACCTTGAATGATGCTATGATTGGAAGCATATTCTGGAGAATTTCAATTGATAATTGATAAGAAAATAGTGTATCTTAAATTATATTACATTTACCAGAAGTAGGTGATGCTGAAAAGTTTCATAAGAAAGAATATTCTTCATGAAGGTTAGTGGAAGCAATAAGTGAAGCAACCTGTGATATTGAGCATACTCCCCCCCAACCCCCACCTCCTAATTGTTTGATTGTCTTGGAATAATGACTACTGTTTGTTTTTGTTGGAGGCCATCATGAAAAGTAATCAAATAGTTGCAGTGAATTGAGACAGTTCTGACCTATACTAATGGCTAAAACGTTGTGTCAAAATAAACCGGTCAATTTATTTTGTCTGTTCTGAATAAAAGACATGAGCTAAGTGCCAATATATACTAGAATTGATAAAATAAGTACCTGCCGAGCCCTGGGGGTAAATGTAATCGACTTACCCCTTCCCCCGAATATGCTGGCCTTGTGCCAAAATTTGAAACCAATATATACTAGAAGCCTTCTGTATTTGTTACAATAAATAGAGAGAACAGAATTCTTTTACTTTGTTAATTTTTGCACATGTTTTTCAAGGTGTTGGTATGGCCATATAGTCATGAAGTTTTTGCTTTGCAACCATTTGGTTGGGCAATTTGTCTTGGTCTGATTAGTGCCTTGTGAGTGAAATTTGGTAGACAGAAACTATACTGAAGCCTGTTTTTGTAAGTGAATGGTTACCTTTCATATGTCTTTACATTGGCACTGTTTGAGTAATGGTGATGTTTATGTCCTCTGCATATAATGCCCCACAAGTTGATGGCTTCTTCAGTTTTGATATGTGAAGCCCAGCAGAATAAAGCCATTTCTAACTTGGAAAACAAGGTTTGGCAACAGAGGAAAGGCATCTAGCTATAGAATACCGCTTCAATAAGTTTTGTTCAAGGAAAAGTGGGAATAAAAATGATAAGGATGTGTATATGTTTGTTTCCATCATTTCTGTAATATTTCAACAGACAGAATGTTGACGTCTACTACAGGACAAAAATTCTGATTTTAAACGATAAATAAAATTACAAATATATAGTTATTTGTAATTTCTTTGGAAGATAAACATTTGCTGGCAGCTGTTGATTTATTTGGAAAACTTTAATTCTCCCAAATGCATTTATTATTAATCTGATTACAAAATACTGAAAAAGGAAAATGAAATTAAAAATCTTTAGACAGAAGAACAAAGAAATATCTACAAAACTGATATGGCATCAGTATTGCAGATAGTTTTATGATAAGCATTAATGACACCAAGCCAGAAGTTAAATACGAACATAGTTGAAAGATAAGCATTATTACTAATAGTTTTATAAATTCATACTAGTATTTGTAGGTAGATATACGTTTATACTAACACAATGTTTTTAATATATACATGAATGTAATTTATAAGTTTCTTTTCGTGTTTATAAAATTTAGTATTTCTCTTCCTCACCCTCTCTTGTTTATATATATATGTGTGTGTGTGTGTGTGTGTGTGTGAACTTGATATAGAAGATTATAAAAGTAATTATCTCTTGATTACCAATTTTATTTTTAAAATTCTTTGAACTAATCCTTAGATTTTGACCTTGAGTCTGTTATGCTGCCTATTGAATTTGGCATTTATTCTCTCATAAAAGTTATTAATATGTTAGATTTTTTCCCAACCATTTTCATGCTGCTTCAAAAGTTTACTGATATAGTCTATAATTTTTAGATGCTTCAGTTATTCAGTGCCCACTTAAAACAGCCAATATGTACTTGTGTTCATTTTCATATATGGGGAAACATGTAAGCTAGCTTTAGCTTGAGAATCACATAATTTTTGTATCTAAATTACTTTCATCTATTGGTTATTGAGACTTTATCTTCAAAACCAATTAAATTTGAAGACACTATGTATATCCTGTTCTAAATATGTAAGATTAGCTGAGAACATGTGAGCTGAAAAAGTGATTGTGCATCAAAGGCATTAATTATTGTATGTAGAAAGAGACTACTGTTGGTATGAACGTGTAAGTTAAATACATGATGTAGGAGGGTTGAAAAGGTGTTTACATTATAGAAAGACCAAGAAAAACTTGAAGTAGTTCTGGGAATGTTGAACCTTGTAGATTGACTAGTACCAGATGGAGTTGCTTGGAGCAATTCATTGCAGACCATTCCAACACATACTAGAAAAACATGATAATAATAATAATAGTGAAGGTGGAGAGCTGGCAGAATCGTTACCATGCCAGGCAAAATTCTTAGCAGCATTTCATCTGTCTTTACATTCAGAGTTCAAATTCCACCAGAGTTGACTTTGCCTTTCATCTTTCGGGGGTGAATAAAATAAGTACCAGTTAAGTACTAGGGTCGATGTAATTGACTTATCCCCACTCCCAAAATTGCTGGCCTTGAACCAAAATTTGAAACCAATAATAATAATAATAGTGATGATGAAAATAAATTGCATTAAGTATTGGTTGTTAATAGTTGCGTGTTTGTTGTGTACATGTGTGTATGACTGCACTTAAATGCTATTGAGTCCTACAATGAATTGGCTCATAGGGGCATAACTAGAGGTGTTATCTCATTTTCATATGAGGTACCCTGATGATTCCTATTATTCTTCAAGCAATAGCTCTGAGATGGGTAAAAACTGCATTGTAAGCTAAGAAAACACTCTTTAATTTTGCAGTGTTCTGCTCCCTTACAACTGTAAACTTTACCATTGTGAATAATATATTTACAGCTGGGTGGATTGGATTGTTGAGGATTAAGTATCTTAGTCATGAAGGCAGGGTAGCACTCATGACAGACTGTAAGCTATTAGCATTTTAACTGGATGTTTGCAACTTTGCTACCTACAGCTGTCTTGTGTAATTAGACATAAATATATGCACGTATAGGTAAAATCTCAAATAGCCAATAGTAGTTATCTAGTTGTATCTAAATACAGGAGTTGATATAGAAGCACACATGTGCACACGTCCTTATATGCACACATGTTCTGATATGTATTCAGGCTTAAAATTAACTATATCTTAAAAATTATCATAATTGATCAGCTCTTCTTGCACTCTGCTATGCATGAGGTAGTTACATGCGATTGCAGTTCTCTGTCTCTTCATATCAATTCATTATCTGTTTAATCAAGTAGAAATCTCTTTCTGCTGTTTGATATCAATTTATTTTGAGACTTCATCCAGTTAAATGAAGTGTCAGTGCATGGTATAGCTAAATATAGATATTATTTCATATAAACGGACGTTAAAAAAAGATGATGTTCGACCCATGCCAGCATGGAAAACGGACGGTAAAGTAAGATGATGATTATGATGATAAACTGTATATTAGTTGCTATTGAGATGATCTCCCATTTTATACCTTGTGTTTTTCTGAAATAATTCTGTAAAAAGTATTTAACTTGAATATATTCATTCTCAATAGGTTCTGGTGGATTGAAACATGAATATCCAATTGCTGTTTTTTTTTTGTTTGTTTTTTTTGTCATCAGAGAACACCTCTTTCCTTTAAACCAGTGGTTCTCAACAATTTGTTTATCTAAGGACCCTTTTGATTACTATTTTATTCTGGTAGACCCCCATTGCCATTTGATGTTTAAAAACTAGTTTTATAGATACTTCTTTCAAAATTTCTATTTTGTTTTTCACCCATTCACCTCGTCGGTTTACAATACCTCTCTTGAAATGGTAAATGTTTTATGGCCCAAAAGAGATCACTTTAAACTTGCTAAAATAATATTTGAGATGCCTTCTCTATTATACCTAAGTATAGAAGCTGATGTGTTACGTAAGATTAATTTTGAGGATCTGATCAAAGACTTTGCAATTAAAAAAAGTAGAAAACTTTTCAAATTTAGATAAAGTAGAATACAGATATAAACATTATTTTCCATCTTACTGCTAGTTTCGTTTCATTTTGAAAAATAAAAATTTATTTTATGGTTTATTATTGTTTATATTTTGAATTACATATATATAAGGGCACCGACATCTTTTAACCCTTTAGTGTTTAAACCGGCCAAATCCGACCAAAATATTCTACCTGTTTTATGTTCAAACCAGCCAGATCTGGCCTCTCACACCTACCTTACAATGCCATTCTAAAAAGAGACAATCTCATCATTGAAATCTTGAAGCTCTGAGATAATGCATAATTAATTCAAAATAATGTGAATAAATAAGCATTACATTTGACAGAATAAACTGAATGCTAAAGGGTTAAGGTGCTCCTGTAGTCATAAGCAGACAATGCCCTCACGATCCTCTCAGCCTCAACTCAACAGAAGATCAAGGACATGACAACAGAGAGAGAGAGAGACAGGGCCATGCCAGCACTCAGCTGGTAGTTGTTACAGCTGAGTACACTGGAGCAAGATGAAATGAAGTGCCTTTGCTCAAGAATACAATTCACCACCCAGTTCAGGAATTGAACCCACAACATTATGATTGTGTGTTGAACACCCTAACCATGAGGCCATACACTTTCACATAATCATAAAACCATTGTGTACAGATGCAGCAATCGTTTGTGGTGTACACACACTTAGACTCACATACTTATTGAAATTTAGTTTGGATTTTCATTTAGAATTGTCTCATATTATTAATGATAATGAAAAATGAGAAAAAATTCTATTTCCTTAAATTCTATAGCTTTATATAAGTGACCATAATGAACATAGTAATCTTTCAGATGTTAGTAAAATTCCCAAAGTATTATTTATAGTCGAATTTAGATGTGGAATTAATGGCCAATAGGTTTTTATTTATTTATTTATTTATTTATAGTTTTCAAAACTAGACAGAATGAAGCCTACATTTTCTGTTTGGTTGTCTGGTGATCTTTGTATTGTTTTCATAGCATCTTGACAGAGGAATTGCTTCTATGAAATCCTATAGTCACTGACCAGCAACAGGTGGTCCATCATTTGTTTCATCTCGTGCTTCTTCACAACACTATTCAAAATACAGCAACTAAGCACTTTCACAAAGGAGACTTTAGGTAGCCTCCCAACTAACTATAAATAACAGCTAAATCTCACTTAAATCACCCCCTAGCATCTTAAAAAGGAAGGATGCATTGGACAGTGTAGTCCTAGAAATACAAAACTATGAGGTGTTCAAAGCTAGACTACTTTTATTTATCAATCTGCTGATTGGGGTTCAGCTTAGGGTTAAATTTTAAAAAATCAATGTAGTTTTGTGAAAATCTGTTATAAGCAACAGAAGCAGTATTAGTTTAAAATGACCATCTGTGTATCATACTTAATGTAAATACATTGCGAAAGACAAATTTACTGTGGTATTTGTCCTCTTATGGATGTACTGTGTTTAAAAATGCAATATATATCGGGGCAGAGGAAAATCATTCTCATTTGCACCAGCTGCAGCTAGAGCGATTTTCATCTGCTTCTGCTATATATTGTATTTTTTAAATTCAACACATCCATAAGTGATATTATCTCCAGACAGATACTGCAGTAAATTTGCTTATCATGATGTATTTACATTAGATGGTAGTTTTGTAACTTTGTGTACCCTAGCTATATACAAGATTTTGCTGCAAGAAAACTTTCAGATGGAAAATGAAATGGTTGCATTTTGTACCAAATAAATAAATAATGTCTTAAAAACAATGTCTTTACCTACTTAAACAGTGTTTTGATGACCATCGGGATCAGACACTCTCAAAACTTCATGATAAAGTTGGATACTTCTTGTGATCATCTTCATAAATGAGTATTGAATAGCTTTGATATCATCTTAGCTACTTAAATTGCTGTTGTTCAGAACTTGCTTACATAAAAAGTTAAAAGTTAGATCAACTATGTGAGTGTATATATAGGTATATATACAATCAAATCTAATGAAGTGAAGTTGTGATATTCACTGTGGTATCTGTATGAAACCATGGTAAGGATTTAACCGTACAGCTGTGGTTTCAATTCTTGGACTGGGCGATTGTGTTCATGAGAAAAACGCTTCATTTCATGTTGCTCCAATCCAGTCATGTTGCTCCAATCCACTGGCAAAAATGAGTAATCCTGTGATGGACTGGTATCCCATCAAAGGGGGGAATATATATATGCCACAGAATCCAAGAAAATGGCCTTATGTGCCTATGATTCAGGAAGGACCTTTGATCCATTTTGGTGCAGGCCTCTGCAAGATTTTTGAGGAAGATTAATACTTGAACGCTTGAGCAAACATTCAAGTCTCCCCTCTCCACATCACTGATGTTTCATTCATGGAAAAGAGCACCAACTTGGGTTGATGCAGCTAGGCATGAATGTCATTGCAGATATTACAGTTAGAAAGCAAAGTGTTGGAACAGATACCATTAGGCATCTTGCCCTATCCCCTAACAATTCTTCCCTTTTGGGAGGAAGAACTGTTATGAAAGGCAAAATTGACATCAGCAGGATTAGAATTCTGAGCAGCACAGAGAGTCAGAACAAATACAGTGAAACATTCTATCAAACATTCTGACAATTATGCTAGTTTGCTTTCATGTGATTATAGTCATTTGCATGGCTATAGGTACTGGCGTGGTTGTGTGGTTGAGCAGCTTGCTTTTCAACCACATGGTTCTGGGTTCAGTCCCATCATGTGGTACCTTGGGCAAGTGTCGTCTACTATCACCCAAAGCCATGTGAGTGGATTTGGTAGATGGAAACTGAAAGAGGCCCATTGTATATATATATATATATATATCATCATCATCATCATCATCATTTAACGTCTGTTTTTCCATGCAGGCATGGGTTAGA
>JAOPUL010003388.1:17957559-17978520 GCA_027564515.1 Octopus rubescens | reverse complement strand
ATCTATATATATATATATTTATATATATGTTCCATAGAGTGGAACTTCAGAATGACTGCTACGTTTAACTTTTCTCCTTACAGCTCCATAATGTATTATATCTTTTAGAGTTTGATAGTTTGTTTTTGTATATAGCAAATGGCTTCTTTTTCTTGTTCTGCGTGGTGTGTTTTAAACTTAGTCTTTATTATGTTTGTTGAGTGTTCGTTTCCTTTCTTGATTAACTACAAAATATATCTTTAAATAGCGTATATAATTTATATTTTTATCATAACACTTTTTATATCTGAAATCTATGATCTAAACAGTAGTTCTAACATTTTATACTATATTTGCATAATAATTTATTTATTTTTGATTCTGGTCTCTTTGATTCTGGACTATAAGATGTCTTTACACGACTTTAGTCTACAGGGAGTGCCTAGTAGTTAGACACTGTTTACAGATTAACGGTGATAAATTTTGACTTAAAGTGTAATAGTTTATATATATATATATATATATTTGTTTCATATTGAACTGATTTGCAATCAAATCGTAATGTAAACAGTTGGAATATCATCATCAGCCTTTTTTTTTCGTTGCATATTTATTGCTATGTCTATTTTAATGAATCTTGTTTATTATCGAGCTGGCAGAATCGGGAGAAATGCTTAGCGGCAATTTTTCCAACTTTACGTTCTGAGTTCAAATGCCGCCAGGGTCGACTTTGTCTTTCATCCTTCTGGGGTCGATAAAGTGAGTACCAGTTACGAACTAGGAGTCAATGAAATCGACTACTCCCCTCCCTCCAAATTTCAGGCCTTTGTGCCCAGTATTGAAAGGATTATTATTAAGATGGCAAGCTGGCAAAATCATTAGTATGTCAGACAAAACCCATAGTGGCATTTCTTCTGACTCTTTACATTATGAGTTCAAATTCTGCTGAAGGGATCTTTGCTTTTCATCTTTTAAGTTGTGAAAACAAAGTATCAGTCAAGTATTCAAAGGAAGGGACAATTGATTAACTCTCCCCCACTCCCTCTAAAATTGCTGACCACATGCCAAAATTTGAAACAATTGATATTTGTCCTCATCTATAGCCCTGGTGACAAATAAAAGAAATCATTATTATTATTATTATTATTATTCCGGGGTTGATAAGGTGAATACCAGTTACTAACTGGGGTCGATAAAATTGACTACTCCCCTCCCCCAAAATTTCAGGCCTTCGTGCCTAGTATAGAAAACATTATTATTATTAAGGCGGTGAACTGGCAGAATCGTTAGCACGCCAGGAAAAATGCTTAGTGGCATTTAGTCCGTCTCTACGATCTGAGTTCAAATTTCGCCAGGGTCGACTTTGCCTTTCATCCTTTTGTGGTCGATAAAATAAGTACCAGTTTAACACTGGGGGTCGATGTAATCGACTAAACCTCTTCCTCAAAATGGCTGGCCTTGTGCCTAAATCAGAAACCATTACTATTATTATTATTATTATTATTGAAGCGGCAAGCTGGCAGAATTGTTAGAATGATGGACAAAATGCTTAGCAGCATTTCTCTCTCTTTATTACATTCTGACTTCAAATCCTACAGAAGTCAACTTTGCTTTTTCATCTTTTCAGTGTTGATGAAATAAAAGTACCAGTCAAGTTCTGGGATCAATGTAATCAACTAACCTCGCTTCCCCTAAATTTGTGGGTCTTGTGACAAAATTTGAAACAATTTTTACAATTATATATTTTTTAGTAATCTTTCAATTAAATATTTGAAGTAGGTATGTGATTTAACTGAAATAGATATATTACATCTGAAGTGTTTAATTTTTTTGTGATTTGCTTCCTTTGTAATAAACTTTGTTAAGCATACCCCAATGATATGCTGGCAGTACAATGATATGCTGACAGCATAGGAGACAGTTTCCTGTTTGTTATTTTGTGGTATCCAGTTCTTATGACTCATGGTTTTGAATTAAATCCTGTTAGGTTTCACTTTGTTTTTTCATCCTTCAGAGATCAATGAATTAAAAGCCAGCAATAAACTAAACTAAAAACGGTAAAAGAAAATTTATTTTTCTGACATAACAATGTAAAAGAATTGTTTGAAAAATGATTTTTATTTATCTATTTTTTTTTTATTAACTTTCAAAAATACATTTGTTTTACTTGATATTTAAATGGTCTGAAATTATTTAATGTTATTAACACTACAATTCTATTTCTTTTATAACAAACGTAACAATAAAAATGAAAAAAAACAAAAACGCTGAAGCAGAATGTTGTTTGTGTTATATTATGAAAATGGCTTAAAGTCAGATATTTCTGATTCACTCACTAAATTAAGAATTCTAAAATTAAATAGAGAACACCAGCAAGGAGAAAGGAGGGGCTGCTAAACACTGATAGCATATTGTTAACAGTTTGTAGACTTCCTGGCTTTTATATAGGAATGCTCTTAATAAGTGCCACTCATACATGCAGGAATACTTTCTCCCCCTCCTACTTTCTGCAAGTCATCTCTTTCACTCTCCCTGTCTCTTTCCCCACTTACACCTCCCCTCTTACCACTCACATCTGTCTCTTTCTCTCAACTGTACTAAGCTGGAAACCAACAAAAAAAGTACTTAATTGGTGTTTAGTGATCAGTGTTGTTGACTAAATATTTTTTTTTATTAGTACAATTAAAACAGCTGTGGAGACTCAAAGGTCATGTTTGTCATTATTTTCTGAAGTTTTGTGAATCTATTTCCTTGAAAGAAGAAATATAGAAGAGTGTTTTTTTGTTTAATTTTATTTAAAATATCTTTCTAGCTAACCATTAATCACTGGATATCAGTTTTATCATTACTATCAGCTATGGGGAGCATATTTTCCATTTTAATTTTAATCAAACATTTATGTTTTTCAGGTGAAGCATTGAATGTGTTATTTTTAATCCCCCCTAAGTAGTCATACAATATCTTAGATTTATGAGAGGGTAAAAAAACAAAACAAAAAGAAAAAATTAATAAAAAGAAATACAAGGACAAAAATAAATAAATGAAAAGGAAATTGCATTTCAGCAGCCTGACTTAAATTAATCATTCTCTAGAAGTGTTTAGTTTGACCCAAATTACTGAGTATATATACCCAATATAATTCAGTATTCACATTCCTTACAGTTTCAGCATTTTTTTTTTACTGTCTATATTAATGCTATTCAAAACCAGTTTAAAAGGTAATTTTTTTTTTTGGTTACAACAATATTCAGCTTTTATTCTGTGTATATAGATAAATAAAAAATAAAAAAAATGACATGTTAACATTTATGTAGTAGTTCTAATTTAGGCAACTAAAGTTATATCTATTCTGATTTGATCTCAAAGAAACTGAGTGACAAAAGAATTGGATCATTAAAATTGTATGTTGCTTCAAGCCACTAATTTTCTACCTGTAATGTCGAGTGGTTGATAGTTTGAATTGGTTATTAGCTAGTCTCATAAATAGCATCATAGTTGCAGTCAAATGAGCTCATTAGGAATTTCGTGTTAATTAGAATTTAATCCCTATTTTTTATGCTAAGAAAATAAATAACTTTTCCAAAATTTGTTTTTATTTGAAAAATAACGCAATATCAATAAATATAAATATCTACTTGCTTTGTAAAGGCAAAATTATTTTTTTGAAAACGAACAAAATTAACACATTTTTAAAAAAGAAGTAAAAATAAAAGGTAACCTACTATATATTTAAAAATAAAATTATTTGGGATAATTCCAGGAGTCTTACATAAATGTTTGTTTTGTTAAATCAGTGAACATTATTAAGTGATATCGGTGCCAACTTGTTAAAATCAAATTCATTTAAATATAAAATATATTTCACAAAATATTCCTTGTTAAGGTTAATAATTTTAATTGTTAAGGTTAATAAAAGGAGTATTATTTTGTTTGTAACAGCAAAAATTTCTTTTTTGATATCAAAATGTTTTCCATAAAGCAAATCAATTAAATCAATTTACATTCTTGATTAAAATGAGTTGAAATTGTTTTTTGTATCTTTTGTCTTTTTTCAGTCATTAGACTATAGCCATGCTGGGGCACCACCTTGAAGAATTTTTTAGTTGAATGAATCAGCCCCAGTTCTTAACTTTTTAAAGCCTGGTACTTATTCTATAGATCCCTTTTGCTGAACCATTAAGTTACGGGGACATAAACACACCAACACCAGTTGTCAAGCGGTGGTGATAGACAAACACAGACACAAAGACACACACACACACACACGCACACATACATTGATATACATATGTATATATTCGATGGGCTTCTTTCTATTTCCGTCTACCAAATCTATTCACAAGGCTTTGGTTGGCTTGAAGCTATAGTAAAAGAAAGACACTTGCCAAGGTGCCATGCAGTGGGATTGAACCTAGAACCATGTGGTTGGGAAGCAAACTTCTTACCACACAACCACGCCTGCACATATTTCATGTGAATTAGTCTTGATAATAGGTAGGACATCACAAGTCCTTGAGAGCTGGTGCTTATTTCTGGTCCTTACCGGATTAGATGAATTCTTCCTTGGACAGAATGCTAATCTATAACAGGTAGCTTTTTCACTCAGATTATTTGAACTTAGGTGGTTTGTTGGCTTGCAGTCCTATTAATTTTGCAGTGCAGCTACATCTGTTTCCAGAGGCTAAATATACCGATAAATTCATCCATTGAGTCCCATGGCCTTGGTCACTATGCCAGTGACTAAACTCTTTTTTCTTTCTTTTTTTTTTTAAATGTAAAGTGATTCCTCTATAGAATGGTTAAATTCATAAAGTGAAGAGAATTATGTGCACTTGCAATCACCTCTAAAAAAATAAATAAATACACAAATTGAAAAATAATTATTAGAAAAAAAGAATTAGTCATTCTACATGTCAGGTGGTGGCACTAGCAACACAAAGTAGAAATCTGAATGTTTTGTAGTATCAAGTTATATTTACTTAAATTACATTGAGGTTGATATATATATATATTTTTTATTTCCTCATTCTCTTGGGTTCAATAAAGTTTAAGAAAGATGCTAGTTTAAATTGATTATATATTCTTCTGTTATAAAATTGACCTTTAACCTAGTCAAAAGAAATTAATACATCCACTTTTTTTTTTTCATTCATTAGGGTTAGTGGTTACATTAAGCATTGTGGTTACAAGTTCACTTCCATTGCATTGGCACCTTGAGCAAGTGTCTATAGCTCTGGGGAGATGAATTTGAAAGACAAAACCTAAACAAAACCCCCCACCCCTACCCCAAGTCATAAATACTTTGTACTTTTTTACTGACCCCACTATTAGCAGTTTCCATTTTGTGTGATAATTTCTCTCTATTTATCTATCTGTCTTTTCTTCTTCATTACCTTACCTCTTTATTTTATTTTTTTTGTCTACCCTTCTCTCTTAATCATCTTTCTTTTTTTTTTCTTGTTTTGCTCACCCTTTCTTCTTTATTTCCTATCTTTCTCTCCATCTATCATTCTATCTCCCTATCTGCTCTCTCTTTGTTCTTTTTCCTTATGTCAATTAATATCTGTCTATCTTTCCCTTTCTTCTTTCCACACATTATCCATTCCTTCTCTTTCTTCTCTCTGTATGATCCTTCCTACTCTTTCACTCTTTGTCTTTCTCTCTACCCACTATTAACTTTTTCCCTCCTCACCCAAAAAGGTATCATGTGATCATCCTGTTTCTTAAACTACCCATCCTTTTAGGCTTGGTCAGTTTTTTTTTCTAACTCCTGTCTAAGACTTTTAATTTAGTTCCAGCTCATGGTTTTCTTCAGTGATTCTCAAATCGGGCCCTTGGTGGTCCATATGAAATTTTGTGGTTAAAATTTATCTGCAATAAATAAATTTCATTAAAGTTGAACCATAATTATTGGGATTGAAAATGCTATTTTTGGGGTTTTTTAAAATTTATTTATTAATCATTGACAGTAGTATAAATCGAAAAAGAAAAGAGAGAATAAAAACAAACAAACAGAAAGAAGAAATATAGAGAGAAAAAAAAAAGGAGGGGGAAGGCAGCAGGAGCAGCAAGGATCCCAGGACAGCGGTGGGGGGTATTCAGCTGCGCCCCCCCCCGCGGTAATGACCACAGTGGCATGGCCAGCAACACTCACTGGTAAATACATCTACAATACACAAAATATTAAAAAAATTTTTATACAATTTCTAATAATATTCTTAAAAATATTAATTTTTAAACACCAGGGGTATTCAGCCGCGCCCTGTGATAATGACCACGGTGGTGTTGCCATGAAGAATGGCCAGCAACACACACTGGTTATACATCTACAACACACAAAATATTAAAAAATTTTTTTTTACAATTTCTAATAATATTCCTAAACACCAAAATGGCTATGAGAGTCCACTGGATTAAAATAGGAATCAAAGGGGTCCATAGGTAAAAAATGGTTGAAAACAATCGGTATATGTATATTTCCAAGTTTGTAAAGACCACATACTTTCCTATTAACATTACTTCCTCGTCTTGTCTTATAGCCGAAAGGCCTCTTATGCATACACATACTTGTTTGTTATAATTTTTTTTCACTACCATCCTTGCTTTTTTGTTTTATATGTTTTCTTGTTCACTTCATAACTTGTCTTTTTTTAACATTCGGTTTAGAGACTTTGTGTTTTTGTACTTGTCATATTCTGTCCTTCATGCTTGCCAAATTGAACAATATTATTAAGGTGAACAATATTATTGATAAGGTGTTGAAATTGCGATGATTTTTTATCAATAATTGATGAGGGGTGAGCATGTCTTTGTCCGTTGTGGGTTTTTTTCCCCCCTGTTTTCTGTATATTCGCTTGTCATTCTCCTGTGCTACACACGCACACACACACACACACACATATTTGTGTGTGTGTCTGTGATTGCCACAACCTACACTTAACTACAACAGCTACAAATAATGTCACCATTTGTGGCTCAGCTATAAACAGTGACATTGCTGTTTGTGGCTGGGCTGCAATCAGTAATAGTTCTTGACCTTTCTTATCAAGAAATGATCCAAAATTATCCACCAATTCTACGTTCTCACATTCTTCTGGAAGTAAAGAATCCCTCGTAAAATAGGTAAGGGGTGGAGGCTGGAAGGACATCTAGCTGTATAAATCCTGTCTTAATTATTTGCCTGAGCCACACTAGCATGGAAAAACAAACATTAAATAAATGAACAACTTTTGTTAACTTGCAAAATAAAAAAATAAATTATCTACTTGAGATAATTGGTATTATCATTTGTTTTATAGATCATTTTTATCCTGTTTTTTTTTTTTTTTCATTCTAGCATAGGTTAGAGAAATGTATTATTGAGGCAATGTTATACAGCCTGATGCCCTTGTTGCTAACCCTCACCTTTAAAAGATCTCAAAGGCACAAAACCAGCAGTAGTTTGCTAGGATGACAACAACATCATTGCTTGTAGCTCATGATATTCAGAAAATATGTAAACATGCATGCACATGACAGACTTCTTTCAGATTTTGTGTACCAAGTTCACTCACAAGGCTATGGTTGGCCTGGGGCTATGTAGTTGAATACACTTGCCCAGGGTGCCATGCAATGAGATTGAACTTGAAATCACATGGTTAGACTCTCGATGCGGTAGCTTCTTAGCAATAAGGACTCTTCGTAATACAAGACTCTCGATGTGACTACTTCTTTACACAAGACTCTCGACATGGCTGCTTCATAACACAAGACTCTCGATGCGGCCTCTACTTAACACAAGACTCAACACGGCCGCTTCTTAACACAAGACTCTCGACGTGGCTGCTTCTTAACACAAGACTCTCAACGCGGCCGCTTCTTAACACAAGACTCTCGATGTGGCCACTTCTTAACACAAGACTCTCGACGTGGCCACTTCTTAACACAAGACTTGCCTTTCCATTTTATACTAACAGGTTCAATAAAAGGTCAAGAACTGAGGTCAATGCAATTGGGTCTTCTCTTCACTCAATTGCATCAACCTTCATAATCTGTTAGGTATCTGTTGTCTTTTACTTATTCTATCGGTCCCTTTTGCTGAACTGGTAAGTTACAGGGATGTAAACAAACCAACACTAGTTGTCAAGCGGTGGTGGAGAATAAGCACACACACACACACACACACACACACATTTATATATATCATAGGGCAGATTGGGCTCTTTAGTTTTGTGATAACAACCAATCTAGGAGAAGGCATCTCCAAAATAAATCCCGAGGTTCATAGGTAGTCAGTCTTGTCATGCAATGTGTCACACTGATATATTCTTTGAGCTAAGTGGAGGTGGTGCAGTACAAGCCTCATCCACTTAAAATATACTCTATCTACTTCCTGTACAATGGTAAAAATTCTCAATCGTTGAGGAACGCTATATTTGTGCTTGAAGTGGTCAAGCTTTGTCTCAGAGCAGATTGCCTTCATATATATATATATATACGCATGCGCGCCGGCCTTCTTTCAGTTTCCGACTACCAAATCCATTCACAAGGCTTTGGTTGACTCAAGGCTATTGTAGAAGAGACATGCTCAAGATGCCATGAAGCGGGACTGAACCTGGAACCATGTGGTTGTGATGCAACTTCTTACTACACATCCATGCCTACATATGGATATTTTATATATTTTGTCAATACTTGTTTCCCTTCTTGATTACCTTTGATATCAATTTTATATTTTAGTCAAGTTTTGTTTTTATTAGTTACTAGACCATCCGTGACCTGTTGGGTCATGTTCACTTACACACACACACACACACACACACACACACACACACACACACACAGATATATATAAACTTAAGTACTGTTACACACACACGAACATAGACATAAATGAAGATTTGCAGGGTCATGTTACTATCGGGGATTTTCCCATGATGCACTGTTTTCTGGCTATTTTAAGAAACACATATACATAGAAATAGCAGTAGGAATGTGAGAAAGAAAGAAATAAAGTTAAGGAAGGGGGAGAGTTAAAATAAATAAAAGTTGCATGGTCATGTTACTATCGGGGAATTTTAAAATTATGCACCGGTTTTTTCTTTGGTATTTACAAAGGTACCTACAAAATATACGAATCTTGGTAATGCAGGGTCTGATTTATGCAAAATTTGTTTTTTTCTATTTTCCCATTTCAGAGGCAACTTGCTTTCAAAGTACTTACTCATTATGTGCCCTTTTGGCTGTATTACATAACAGACAAGCAAGCATGCAAGATCAGAATTTTAGTAGTATATAGATTGGAATTATTTTAAAGTAATAAGAGCTATTCATACCAAATGACAAAACAAAGTCAGAGATGAACATTTCTTTATTTAGACTTTTAAAAATTTTCAAATTTAAAAAAATAAGCACTTTTTCTTTTTGAATAAACTTTTACACTAAAAGTTAAATTTAAATTCTCTTTTGTCACTAAAAACTGCATTTTCTAACCAAATAATCAATTGTTGTTTTTCTATTTTAAACAAATTTTTTCCTTTTTTTTTTATTATGTCAATATTAATAAATGAACAGGCGAGCTGGCAGAATCATTAGCACACCGGGCAAAATACTTAGCAGCATATCGTCTGTCTTAACGTTCTCAGTTCAAATTCTGCTGAGGTCGACTTTGCCTATCATAATTTTGGATTCGATAAAATAAGTACCAGCTGATGACTGGGGTCGATGTAATCAACTTAACCCTTCCCCTGAAATTGCTGGCCTTGTGCCAAAATTTGAAATGAATATTAATAAATGAACAAAAATATAGCCTTAGCTTAATACCTTTTTCCTTTCTTTTCTTTTTAAAGAAAATAAGTTTGATTCAATTATATTTACATTAGAAAATTAATGGTAGCAGACAAAGGCTCAATAATTTATATGAAGGCATGAAACTGTACCTGGAAATGATAGATGACTCTAAGACCCTGCCCTGTTCATAGCTAAAGAATTGTGGACAACAGATGATGCAAGCAATGAAGATATTAGTTAATGAATGTTTTGTCAACTCATACTACCAAACTGAAATACTCTTATTATTGTCTTGGAGGAAGCAATAGTAAATTATTCCAGTATAAGTTCCTTGAATGATGTCTTCTGTGGTGCTTCAATGTCCTAAGACATTATTCATTTGCAAAACTATCACTTACACACAATCCATCATCAATTCAATCTGCTTCTAAAGTTTTCCGTTTCTATTCTATTTGCTGTTCTGCATTATTTTATCATGTTTTTAAAATGCTATTTGAAATAAAATTACATATATATATATATACATATATATATACATAAAATTACACACACACACACATATATATATATATATATATATATATACAAGAAATTTTGTTGCAAGTTGAAATTTCAGTCAAGAATCTTTGATCATATGTGTTACATGCTTGCAACATGAAATGAAAGCAATTAATTTGACATTAAATATCTATTGTCTAAAATGCAAAACATTTGATATCTCTTTAAGCACATCCAATACTGATAATGCAAATTCCTTTTTTTTTTCTTTTTTTTTTTTTTCCGTTTTGATAAAAATCTTAAACAGAATGAATGATTGATATTTGTAAAGAAATTCTCATTTTTCTTCCTAGTTAGTTTTTTTCCTAAAAAATATTAAATACTGAACAATTTATTTTTAAAAGGAAATCCTTCAAAAGTAATTATAAACATACCTCTTTAACATATATTTTAAATGAAAATTTAAAGTTAAATATTTAATATCTGCAGCTAACTAGAGCAGCTAATCTTTCATTTGAATGATTGCAAATTGATAATTAGAGCATATACACAAAGAAGAAATTTCAAAAGAATTAAAGTTCTAGAAGAAAGATTACAAAAAGTATATAGTACTTAATATGTTACATACAGAACAGCAGGAAAAGGAGTGAGTGCACTGAGAATGGATAGTTAATAATTTCAGAAATGCCAAATAATTACTGCTGTAGCAAGAGAAGAAATGGAAAAAATACAGCACAATGGCAAGACTATAAGCAAGGGGTTGAAAATATCAGTTTATTTATGAAGCAGACAAATTTTCCTTGGGCAGTGTTTAGAGCACTATTTCCCAATAAGTGTTCTGTGAAAAATAGTGATAAATAGGCTAATTATATGTGAATGCATTTTTTTAGGGAATTTTGTGTTTCATTTTACATTCATAATTATATTTTACATGCTCGACATACTCAAAACACAGGCATTTGTAGGTAGTAAGGAGCTTCTGTAGGCAAAATGACATCAATAGAGAATGGTAAGGGAATTTGGTTTAAACATGGTTTTGATGGATTGAGGAATGTCAAAACTTTCAAAGACAGTTTTTATTTATTTAATCTCTTATGAAATTGAACTTTGTGAAAGAGAAAGAAAAGGATTCATAAAAGGTACATAATAATTCTTATGTTGGTCATCCCTGCAACTTGGAATGTATTTCAAGAACACTGCAAGAATAATAAAGTTGGGAAATATTGGTCTTGAAGGTGGGTATAATAATGCTTGCACTCTCTCAGATGATTGTATAACAATTACATTATTGTAAAAGTGAACCTATTTCGAGTTATAGTTGAGAGAGAGAGAGAGAGAGAATCAGAGAAATGATATCTAAAATTGAGTGAGAGCCGACCAGCATGTAAGTCACTCGAGTGATATAATTTTCCTTTTTCCATACATAACTTCTGACACACATACCGACACCATAGACCACTCTCCAATATCTTAGCTCGCCTATGATATAATGCCATTATTTAAATCTAGCAAAAGAATAGCCTTCGTGCTACTTTCCTATGATATACAAACACAGTAAAGATCCTTTTCATACTTACTTATTTTATGAGGAAACCCATCCTGTACTTTATTCAAGTAGTATTCTAGTTAGTACTTCACTTAAGCTAAACTTCAACCCTGTACATATTGCTCCTTGTTTTGTAATTTAAATCCTATGTCTTATATATTTTTCTTGATTGTATGCACTTCAAATCTCATCCATATTTATCCATAATTTATCTTATCGTTCCATACACCTACTGTAACAAACACATCCACTTAAAGAAAATATGATCTAATCATGAAACAGCATATCAAAACCGCTGACAAATTTTGACGATGGGTTTCTCACTTCATCTCTGGTACATTTATCTCTTCATAATTAATCTAGCCTACCAAGTAGACTAAGCACATGCCTGTCTTGCTCCTATCATACATTCCAGTTTACTTAGTATGATTTTGTTTTTCATGTCATACTGAAACAGATTTTTTTTACTTATTCAAGACTCAACTTGGGAAGTAGAACATTGTGATCTGATGCTATCCAATTTAGCATGACTTATAGATTAAGAACTTGTTTCTGCATTGGAAGTCTAATTGGTTTCCAATTAGAGCTTTGCTTTTTCCACTAATAATTTTGGATATTATCAATACTCAGTACAAATCATTTTAGGGTTTTTTTTTTAAGAGTCTCTTAAATACTTTTCTCACTAATTATAAAGTTATTCTTCTTTCCCCTCTGGCAAATCAAGTGTTATGTTTTCCTTTCTTCCATAAATAAGGTGCAAGTATGATGTATGATCTCTCTCTCTCTCTCTCTCTCTCTCACACACATATTCACCCAGGCAAATGCAACACTTCATTTTTTGTTATTATTGATATGATTTCTAGGTATGGGTCCAACCAATGCCAGCATGGAAAACGGATGTTAAAGGAGGAGGAGGAGGATGTAACTCAAGCAGCCTTAATTCTAGTAGAAACACTCTAGTTAGAATGTTATATTTCTCAAAAGATTCATATGTTATGCCTATCCTGTTCCAAAATTATCTTGGATGTCCCTGTACATTAGGGAATACTCATGGAATGATTTCACCCCAGAAAGTAAGGGACCTGCACCTGAGTATAAAACCTCAGGGCGCTTCTTCAGAATTTGGCACTTCATTTTATGCCCTAACTGTCTCTCTCTCTCTCTCTCTCTCTCTCTCTCTTTAAGTTTGTGTATGACCTTTATTTACACAATCATACATCTTTAAGACAAACACTTGAGGCCAGTGGTACTTTAATATTTTGAGTCCTAGTTTTTTTTTCACCAACTAAAATTTCAACAATGAATAATAAAGAAAAGGAAAATAAATCTATTTATCTTTTGCTTTACTAACAAATGTGATATCAACAATAACCTACATTATGCACCACTTCTGGCAATAATCTTTCGTTGAAGGACATTAATAGAGAAATTGAATCTATAAAATATTATTTCCCTCAAGATAACATTTTAAGTAATAAAGTAAGTTACATCTGAGGTGATAAATTGGCAAAATTATCAGAGCATTGTATAGGATACTTTGCAGTATTTATTCCAACACCCTGTGCTCTGAGTTCAAATTGCACCCAGTTCAAATTACATTTTTAGGGTTGCTAAAGTACTTGTGCAGGGCAATGGATTTGTGGGGCTGTTAGCATATTGGTTCAGATGCCTTGTGGTATTTGGTCTGATTTTATGTTCTTTGGTTTTAAATCATGTCTCCTTTCACCAGAAAAAAGAAAAAGACTTTTCTATTAGGTGTTGTAACAGACAGTGGAAAAATCAATGGAAACATTTTTTGGTTTGTTTGGAAGAGTGGCTACCACCACACATCTGAGGAATACCTTCTGATTTTCTCATTGTTTCTAATAGTAGTTGAAATGATGCTTTCGAAATCCTCTCCATTTTGAAGAATTTATGTTCAAGTTTGTGGTGATCATTTGCTAGAAAATACTAATAGTCAGTGTTAATGTAGAATTCAGAATAGTACTGATAGCAGATTTTAAATTTTCCAGAATTTTTTTTATTTACCTGAGAATTAGCTGCCAATTAGCTGCCAAAAAAATTAGAAAAATTATTTAAATATGATATTGGAACAACAAAATATTAGAATGAGTTGTATGAAAGTCCAAAGTAAGCTATTACTTTCCACCTTCTTGAATTATATAAAATTTGTGGGCACAGGCAAGAGCATATGGTTAAGCAGTTTCTTTCACCACTTTGTTCTGGATTTAGTTCCATTGTATAGCACCATAAATTTGGGTTGATTTATGTTTTGTGTGTGAAATTTGGTAGAGGAGAAACTGCATGAAAGACAGTCATATATGTATGTATGCTTATGTATATCAGAGCATTGTATAAAAAAAATACCCTGTATAAGAGACATCGCTCAAAATATAGGTGGATGTAAACATTCAATAAATAGTAATCAATAAAATGAATACTAGAGTAAATACTGGGGTTGACAGAATTGGACTAAACCCCTTGAAGGTAGAACCCAAGTATTACTGCAGCCCTCTCTCAAGACAAAGATTGAAACTAGAAAAAGAATATATCATCTTCATCATCATCATCCTCATTTAATGTCTGTTTTCCATGGTGGCATGGGGTGGACAGTTTGACTGGAGCTGGCAAGCCAGAGGGCGGGGGGACTGTACCAGGTTCCAGTCTAATTTGGCTTGGTTTCTATGGCTGGATACCCTTCCTAACACCAACCACTTTACAGTGTGTACTGGGTGCTTTAATGTGCCACCGGCACTGGATTCTCGGCGCTGGTGGTTTTTACATGGCATTGGCACAGTACTCCGGGTGCTTTGACTCGACACGGCCGCTTCTTAGCAATAGGACTCTCGACATGGCCACTTTTCTTAACAAAAGACTCTCGACACGGCTGCTTCTTATCACACGGCACTCGATGTGGCCACTTCTTAACACAAGACTCTTGATGTGGCTGCTTCTTAACACACGGCACTCGATGTGGCCACTTCTTAACACAAGACTCTCGATGCGGCCACTTCTTAACACAAGACTCTCGATGCAGCCACTTCTTAACAAAACCCTCGATGCGGCTGCTTCTTAGCAACTGGAACTCTTGACATTTCCACTTCTTAGCAACTGGAACTCTCGACACGGCTGCTTCTTAGCAACAGGACTCTTGACGCGGCCGCTTCTTAGCAACAGGACTCTCGACACGGCCGCTTCTTAGCAACAGGACTCTCGACACAGCCGCTTCTTAGCAACAGTACCCTCGACATGGCCGCTTCTTAACAACAGGACTCTTGACGCGGCCACTTCTTAGCAACAGGACTCTTGACGCGGCCACTTCTTAGCAACAGTACCCTCGACATGGCCGCTTCTTAACAACAGGACTCTTGACGCGGCCGCTTCTTAGCAACAGGACTCTTGACGCGGACACTTCTTAGCGACAGAACTCTTGACATGGCTGCTTCTTAGCAATAGGACTCTCGACACGGCCGCTTCTTAACAACAGGACTCTCGACGCGGCTGCTTCTTAGCAATGAGGACTCCCATAAATATACATTATTGTAATACTGAAATGAAATTCAGTTGAATTCTCATTTTATTTGTATACAAAGTAAATTGAATAAAAAAAAAACCCCAAAAAACACCTATAAACAAGTTCAATAAATAAATATTGTCCAACCAATATTATCATTAATCCAAATACAATACTTGCTTTATTTAGCTGAACTGTGTTAATCTTATTCAGTCAAGCTTTAAAATAACAATCAATACCAATCAAATTACGATTGCATGTTGTTAATATTTCATGTATTTTAGCTTACACTTTCTTAATCCCCATTACTTAACCTGTAAAAATTGATACTTATTATTCACCCCCAGCATATTAATCCTATGTATTTCAGAACTATGAATGTCTTTGATTTAGTGTTGAATATTTAGATTATCTTTCAGTTTTTGTTTTATTAAAGAAGCATTTGCTCCAAACCATTCTTAATTTCAACATTTCAGCTGCTTTCCTTATTAATATGTAAAATGTGACAATTTGTAACGTTATCTTATATGAAATATTTTGGTAAAAACAAAATTAAAAGAAAGGTCAGAACCAACTTTTAATTTAACTTTTGCAACTTTTAAAGAAAATTATCTGAAAGTGCAGCTGCTAAAGTCTTGAATGTAGTAGTTATGAGTAAATATATCATTTTCAATATTCAGTATAAGTTACCTATCTTTTATAACAATGTCTTAAATGATGATTAATTAGTGTTCCTCTATCGTGATTTTCTAGATTTAATAGAAATTTTCTAGATTTAATAGAATTATATTAGTCTGAGAAACAAAGAACAATTTGAGTTATGTTTAATGTACACTCCCTCCTGTTCTATTGCACAATAGAAAGAAGTATTTGACCTAATATTATTAATAAAGAAATTTACCTCACCATATGCTGTCAGTATTTCAATGTATTTTACACTATTGTTATAGCTACTGGTATCTGAACAAAATTGAGCTACTATGTACTTATATGCCTCAACACATTTCTATTGTATTGAATTTGTTTTTATATTGAACTGAAAACTTATAAGCTCTGCCAAGATGTATTCAAATGAATTTGATAAAAATAGAAAACATATATATATAAAAAAGAAAAAGAGACTAAAAGTTTGATTTAAAAAATTTGACTTTCTAAGCTTTGGTGGTTTCCAATATGCTACACATGTGGACAATCAATCAATCAATTAGTCAATCAATCAATCAATCAGTCAATCAATCAATGAATGAACATAAACTGGATAAAAACAAAGGTATTTAATGTTTCGGTAGTTGTATACACCCAGTGTTGGGAATGTTGATAGTAGGATACAATTAAATATATTTACAGCACTGAAATTTATACTAAAAGTATGTAAAGACAATTAATTATGAATAAATGGTTCGTTCTAAACAACTGATCAGCAAAGACGGGTTATAATTCTTTGTAGTATTTAGTTATGTTCATTTATATTTTGAGTTAAAATCCTGTCAGGATCAACTTTGATTTTAATCCTTCCAGTGGCACTATAAGAAATACCTTTCGAGTTATGGGATTGATTTCATTAACAATATTTCTTCCTCTAAAATGTGTGACCTTGTTTCTATGACATAAATCATTACCACTAGGTAATGAAATGGCAGAAATGGTAGCATATCAGACTGAAGGTTTAACAATATTTAGCTATGTAAAGTAAAGGGGTAAAGTCCCCCCCCCCACTTTGTCATGAATGATCATGGTTTGCACTTAGAAAGTTCCCCTCCTGGGCACAAGTCTGGGTAAGGTTGTTTTGTGGAAGACCAGCAGTGGCCCATGCATACCAGTCTCTCCTCTCCAATGTGAAATAAAATGTCTTGCTCAAGAACACAACACACAGCCCTGTCCAGGAATCGAACTCACAACCTCATGATTGTAAGCCTGATGCTCCAACCACTGAGTCATGCACCTTCACTGTAAGATAATTATTATTCATGTCCTGGAGGTTGATGCTAATATAGCTAATGATTAAGGTTGTGTGTGTGTATGCAGCCAAAATAGAAATGTCAAGATATTTATGATTAAAAGAAAACATTATTACTGATTCATGTGTGTGAATGAGTAATAATGCTTATTATACATAAAAAATATTTATATCTATATTTCAAAAAGCAAAATAATATAAACAGCAAAAAAAAAGAAGTTTTATTAGCAAGATAATGTATTAAGTTAGTAAAAAATAGGATTTTAAATGTAGTGTATATATGAAAAGTAAACTGCATAACTGTTTTGATTATTGCAAGTACAGAGTTGCATATATTTGAAAATTGCCAAAAAATAGTTATGTTGACTGAATGAGATAATTATTCAATGCTAATGATTAGCAGGAAATAGTAGGTTTATGAAAGTTATGTTATTTCTAGCAGATTGAGAATGAGTTAATGAATTTAATAATGCTGTGACATAAGCAATGTACTTAATTATTATATAGACTACAATAATTTAAAAAATCATTATATATCCTTATATCATCATCCTTTAACGTCCGTTTTCCATGCTGGCATGGGTTTACAATAATAAAAAAAAAACTAGAAGACAATTAACTCAAGACTGTATTTTAAATAATTGATTATTTAACCCTTTTTTGGCCATATTCCAAGTGAAATAAATGACTTTGGTATTTCAATTAATTAAAAAAAATAATCAAGAATTTGGAGGTGATTTACAAAAGGTTCTTATTTAAAATTAAAATAATTATTCATATTATTATCGGAGGTTATAAATTCAAGCTTTTATAAAACTGGAAGTTTTGTATCATAAAACCAGAGGCGAAAACCAGGCAAGTTGGTATCAAATGGGTTAATGTTATGTCGTTTCTTTATATTAATGAGTTTCTTGCTTACTTTGCCAAAGACTGGTGTTATGATGCTTATAGAATTGTATTGCAATGAAATGCAAATTAAATTAAGAAGAAATTTGTTAATGCTTGAAGTATTAAGTTAAACTAAAATAAAAACTAGATATGAGCTGTTCTTATTTACAAGAATTTCTAGATCTGTTTTAGAGACAAATGTTAAAAGCAGATGAATCATTGTTGTGACAGTTAAACAAAGACAAATTCAAAATAATGAAGAAATTGGTGTTAAGACACGGGGTGAAGAGAGAGAGGAATTTTGTAAATAGATTTCAGAAAAAATATATCAAAAATATAGGTGAATGAAAAAAATAGCTAATATTCTGAATGAAAGTCTAAATTCCTGATAATTATATTAACTTATTTCTTGAGTATGTTTATGCATTGCCTCAGTTGAGAGACACAAGTAGTGTAAAAGTTTGAAATTCCTGAATTAGGTTATGTTACGCAGTGTTAAAATAAGCAAAATATTGAATATTTTGGATTGCATAAATTTGAAGAAATGGATGGAATGAAAAAATTAATTACTGATTCTAAAAAAATCTAAGCAGTCAGAAAGGATATCTTTTTTGATTGCTTGTAATTAAGTAAATAAGTGATATAAAGAATATTTTCCACAAGGATGATGATGATGATGATTAAATGACATAGTCTTAGATTTCTTTCCTACATCTGATGTTGAACCATTTATGGTATCAGTCAGTTAGAACAGATGCAGTTTTGAAAAAAATATATTCCTAAATCAGATGTGGAAGGAAAAATGCTGATGATTTCGGAACTTTGATTGTTTTCTGAAGAATTTTGTTCTTGGTCTTTTATTTGAAAAAGTGTTTTATGTTGATGTGATATGTTGTTAATGGAAATATAATCGGAGACATGAGTAGAGAACAAAAGAAAAATTAATATTCCAAAGTAATTTTTTTTTCAAAATGTTCATTTTTCTCTCATAAAGATCAGTTCTTCATAAAAAAAATATGGATTAAATTGTTATTCTGAAGCTGTTCTTTTATTGAAGATAATTTAACTTAAACAGAATCTATTTTAATTTCCTCAGGTTTATAATTGGTAATTATCAAAAACTTCTGCTTGGCTTCATTTAAACAGAATAATCAGCAATGTACTTATGTTTTTTATAGAATGAATAAATTGCCATAAAACACTTAGTTTTAAAGATTTAATACAAAAAAATGATTGCAATTACGATTCCAAAGTCTGCATTTTCACTGGTATTTAAAACTTATAATTTGTTTTTTGAAGATAGAAAAAAAAATATTTGAGGAGGATTTGGTTGCAACTTTTTTTTACTGATGCTGCATTTCCTACTCCTTTTATTTTTGACAATCCTTGAAATACATTTCATATCCTTATTGGCATTATTCTTTGTCTTTCATATAGTTAAATTTCATAATAGATAGAGAAAATCATAGAATTGTCTATGAAAGGTTTGGTAGTGATAAATCCATTCAATGTCACAAAGAAGGTTTGGGGAATTTTGTCTTAAGCAAAACTACAGCAGGGTGTGATTTGAGAGATAATTGACTGTTATTTCTAGTAAGTCGAGTGACCATATAGAGCAGTGGTTCTCAACTGGGGTCTATATAAGATTTTGTTTAAATTTATGTGCAATAAATTGGTTATACTTCTACAATACACAAAATATTTTAACAATTTTTTATACAATTCCTAATGATATTTAATTATAATAATATAAGAGGATTTTTTAAACATTGAATGGCTAGGGGTGTCCACCCAATAAAATAGGAATCAAAGGGTTCCATAGGCAAAAAATGGCTGAGAACCACTGATATAGCCGCTCCCTTATTTTACTAACTGCTAGATATCAAAGACATAAATCATACTATGAACATATCCAGTGAATTTGATGTTAAATGTAGACAAAAAATGTAGAATAACAAAAGTAAAAAATTATCCTGAAAGATAATTTCTTTCTAGTATTGTTCATTTGTTCAAGCAGAGTTGACTATTTTGATTGCTGTGAGTGCATGTCGGGCTAGTTAAATGTCTATACTTGTTCTTGTAATTTATTTTACTCTCAATTATATATCTAGGCTAAATTAGAATGTCTGCAAACAAAGGTTAAAAGAAAATAGAGAGGGAAAGAGAAAAGAAGAGCCAGGAGTGTATCTGACATAAAACCTGATGTACTAGCATTTATACTAGCTGCTGTCCACTCTTTTTTTTTCTGTCTGATTTGTGAGCTTATAAGTCCACTTATGTGTATTTAGAAGCATTCCATTAATCTTAGCATAGAATTGGAATATTCATACATCCCTTAGACAAGTTGAATTTGTTACAAGTGATCTACATAAATCAGAGTAGGTATCTTCATCAAGCACACTCATCTCTCTCTTTCTCTCTTTCTCTCTATCTCTCTCTCTCTCTCTCTCTGAGTCATATTCTTTTCAGATATTTTCTGCCAACACTATTTTCAATATTTCAACAGTTTCCTCATCTTACTAACAAATAATCTCAGCATAGCCAAACCTCTTATTATTTAGATGTTTTGCAAAATATCATGTTATACAGACACATAATAATAATGATAATAAAGATTTCTGATTTAGGCACAAAGCCAACAATTTTGAGGGCAAAGGTTAGTCACTACCATTGACCCCAGTACTTGACCCCAAAAGGATGATGATAATAATAGTAATAATAATAATCCTTTCTGTACTAGGCACGAAGGCCTGAAATTTTGGGGGAGGGGAGTAGTTGATTTTATCGACTCCAGTTCGTAACTGGTACTCA
>JAOPUL010003388.1:17688226-17699752 GCA_027564515.1 Octopus rubescens | reverse complement strand
CTTCAACTACCCAATGTTTTCTTAAACGAATAATTATTTAATTCGCTATTTATCAAGTTGAAAACAAAACAGATATTTTGGTTTGTTTATAGATTTTCAAACGTTGATGAGACGCTCATAAGAGTTAAAACAAGGGAGGCAACTAACGTTACAATGAATTGTGATGTGTAGTCAAATTATCGGCTGTTGGTCTGCTTTTAAATTCTGACAAGAGATATTTTTTTAAATGAGGACAAATCAAAAAGATTTCAGTTCTTGAATTTATAAGTTCTTTGGATGTTATTAAGTTCTTTAATAGGTACAGTGTTTCAAGAGAACATACTAATATATATATATATATATTATATATATCGAGACAGGTGTGGCTGTGAAAAGTAGGCGTGACTGTGAAGTGCAGCGCTGACTGTGTGGTAAGAAGCGTACTTCCCAACCACATGAATGATTATATCCATTGGTTAGGTGGGCAGGGCAATATCTTCCCTTGGTTGAATGGCAGTCAATCGCAGGGTTACATTTTTATAGAGAGAGGGAATGGAGCAATGGCAAAGGAAGTGTCACGTTAAAGAGCACAATGCGTCACCGGCCTGGGAATTGAAACCAAACTATTGCAATAATGAGTGCCACACCTTGATCACAAAGCCATGCACTGTCATAGACACACACGCACAAGCATGCATGCGTATATGCATGTGTGCGTGTGTTGGTGTTTATAAGTTTTAAAAATATCATATAATATAATGGTTTCTGATTTAGGCACAAGGCCAGCCATTTTGGGGGAGGGGGTTAGTCGATTACATTGACCCCAGTATTAAACTGGTACTTATTTTATCGACCCCGGAAGGATGAAAGGCAAAGTCTACCCCGGTGGAATTTGAACTCAGAACGTTAAAGCCGGAAGAAATGTCGCTAAACATATTTCCCGGCGCGCTAACGATTCTACCAGCTCGCCGCCTTTTTAACAACAATAATAATGATTTCACATTTTTACACAAGTCCAGGAATTTTAGGGGACGGGTAAATCGATTACATCTATCCCAGTACATCTATTCTAGTAGTGATGGTGCGTGGCTAAGTGGTTAGACTATTCGACTCAAGATTGTAAAGTCTTGAGTTCGATACCTGGTGATGCAATGTGTCCTTGAGCAAGACACTTTATTTCACGTTGCTCCAGTCCAGTCAGCTAGCAAAAATGAGTAGGACCTTTATTTCAAAGGGCCAGCATTGTCACATTCTGTATGACGCTCAATCTCCTTGAGAACTACGTTAAGGGTACGCGTGTCTGTGGAGTACTCAGCCACTTACACTTTAATTTCACAAGCAGGCCTTTCCATTGTTCGAAAGAACTGGAACCCTCGTCGTCGTAACCAATGGAGTACCAGTTATCCCAGTTCTCAACTGATATTATTTTATCGAACCCGAAAGGATGAAAAGCAATGTTGCCCTAGGCAGGATTTGAACTGAGAATGTAAAAGGTCTGTGTCAATGTAATCACCTAACATCCCTTCCCCTAACAGTGTTGGCCTTGAACCTCAAGTAGAAAGAGTAATTATTATTAGGGTAGTAGACAAAGACAGCGAGCTGGCAGAGTCCTTAACACTCCGGGAAAAATGCTTAGCGGCATTTCTTTCGACTTTACGTTCTGAGTTCAAATGCCACCGGGATCGACTTTGCCTTTCATCCTTTCGGGGTCGATGAAATAAGTAGCAGTTGAGTACTGGGGTCGATTGAATCGACTATCTCCATCCCCGAAAATGTCAGGCCTTTGTGCCCAGTATAGAAAGGATTATTATTCATCTCTACATTCTGAATTCAAATTCTGCCGGGGTCAACTTTGCCTTTCATCCTTCCGGGGTTGATAAAATAAGTATCAGTTTAACACTGGGGTCGATGTAATCAACTAACCCCCTCCCCCCAAATGGCTGGCCTTGTGCCTAAATCAGAAACCATTATTATTATTTGAATGTAATTGCCCTCAGTGGTTAAATAAGCAAAAGATTTGGCAGAATACTCAGAGCATCAGACAAAATGTATGGCATTTAAGTTCAAATCCTGTTGAGCTGAACTTTTCCTTTCATCCTTCTGTGATCAATAAAATAAAGTACTATTGAGTATTGGAATCAATATAATTAACTGCTCTCCTCCCCCAAATTTCTGTCCTTGTGACAACATTAGAAACAATTGTTAATTAAATCTGATCAAGTAGACCTATTATCAAAGGTATTCCAGTCTAGCCATGGCCATCTCATCTTTTCATATATCAGGGACTTTGTTATCCAATGCATCCTTCTTTATTTAAGATGGTAAGATATGATTTGAGGGAGATTTTACTAATGTTTCTAGTAGATTGTGTGATTGCATAGAGGCTCTTGCATTGACTTTAGAAAAGGCATGTGCAGATTTGGGGGTGAGTGCATCAGTGTATGTACGTGAGGGGATGAGTGAGTGTGTCTGTCTGTATGTGTGTGTGAGAGTGTCTCTGTGTGTATGAGTGTGTGTGTATATGAGTGCATGTTTTGTGTCTATGTATGAGTTAGATATGAGTAGAAATACTGAACATGAAAAAGAGATTAGCAAACGAGATAAAAATTGATAAACACAAATCAATAAATGAATTAGAGAAAAATATAAGTGTGCCATGTTTACCATATAAGGAATGTGTTGAATGTCAATAATGTACTTCACTAAAAATAACTTCTTTATTCCTTCTTTTTCTTCTTCATTTCTTTCTCCTACTACTCCTCTTTCTGCTTTCCTCCCCATCATCGCTCATTATTATTATTATTATTATTATTATTATCATTGAACTGCAGTTCTGGGTCAAGCACATACCAAGATTGAGCCTTTATGTAATTGGAAAGTTGCCAGCTGCTCACTAACACATTCCAGCATCTGGTTACACAGACCCACAGTCTTGTCTGTCTGCTTCTTCTAACACAATCACAGTGGCCTCTGCTCCTCAAAAGCAAGCTGATCAAAATTACTTGCTTTGTGCCTAAATTACAAACAATTATTAAGAGTGGTGGATTGGAAAGCTTGTCAGAATATTGGAAGAAATACCATGTGGTAATTGTTTCAATTCTGTACATTCCGAGTTCAAATCCTACTAAGTCAACATTGCCTTTTATCCTTTCCGGATTGATAAAGTACCAGTCTGAGAATGGGGTTTAATGGTATTGACTAGCCCCTTCCTCTAAAAATTGCTGGCCTTGTGCTTAAATTAAAAACCATTATAATTCTTCTTATTATTATTATTAGGTGGCGAGCTGACAGAAATGTTAGCATGCCGAGCAAAATGCTTAGCAGCATTTCGTCCATCTTCACGTTCTCAGTTCATATTCCACCAAGGTCTACTTTGCCTTTCATCTGTTCAGGGCTGATAAAATAAGTACCATTTGAACACTGGGGTCGATGTAATCGACTTACCCCTTCCCCAAAATTGCTGGCATTGTGCCAAAATTTGAAACCATTATTATTATTATTATTGAATGTAAGATGGCGAGCTGGCAGAATCGATTGAATCAACTATCCCCATCCCCGAAAATTTCAGGCCTTTGTGCCCAGTATAGAAAGGATTATTATTATTATTATCCCTATCAACAAGGTGGTACAGATATTAGAAAAAATAAAGCACCAGATTAAATCTATTTCAGTATTCAGCTTAATCATCTTTTGGTTCTGAGTTCAAATGTTGCTATTCATTCTTCTGGAGTTGTTAGATAAGTACAAGTAATATACTATATTTTTCGATTACTTAGGTATAGGAGGAGGATGATGTTAAGGAGGAGGAGTATCTTCAACCTATGCAGACCCTCCTAGACAATTAAGAAAAACACAATTGATACTCAGATTGAAATTCTGTAGCTTCATACTTGGAAGAAAATGTTAGTTGGAGATGGGTTCTAGATAGGTGTGGTTCTGAGGAGCCAGATTGTGAGAGGTATGTAATATGGCATTTGGGATGTGTAGAGAGAAGAGAAATGGCAGTGGTATGCATCTTGTTAGTTCAAAGGATCAAAATTCATTATAGTTGTGGAAGAAGAGACATATAAAATATTAAAAAAAACTCAAAAAAATCAGCATGTCTGTGGGGTGCGGCTGAGTACCCCACATACCAGTTCCCCCTGACTGTGTCTTCCGCTCTCGTCCTTTCTAGGATTTCCTGCATCATCGTCACCGTCCTCTCTCCCACCTTGTTGCCCCAACTCTCCCCTTCCGCTCGTCTCTTGGTGTAACTGCATGCTGTGCGCAGCCATCAAGTGATCAGATAGTGACCGACCAACTTCCCGCACACCGAGAACAGCTCTCACCTGCTGACGCAGGTACCCAGCTCTGGGATTTCGTTTCCTCTCCGAAACACCAGCTCGCCTGATCTATCTCTTCGTAGCTTCAATCCCAGCGCAGCTCCTCCAGCCATTGGCTCCGGTAGATTCACAATCAATCCGAACCTCTCCAGATGTCTCACAACTTCGGTGGTGGGCACTTCGGTCTCGTCCACCAAAATGTCGTCTATGTAGGAATTGGTGGCCCTTCTTATCTTGTCCACTTTCCCTAGGATGGACTTGATCACCGTCGCCATGATCTTCGGTGCGGAATTCAGTCCAAAACCCAGCCTGGTTAGACAGTACGTCTGGCCCTTGTACCACACCAGCTGATATCATCATAGTTTGTCGCTCACATGGAGCTGCAAATATGCCGACTTCAAGTCAACAATCGTCGCTGCCTTAGTCGACTGCCTCCACACACGCAGCGTCTCGCCGCAGACGTCTGTCGCCTCATCACCCGTGTGGCATGACACATGGTCATTCATTTCCCTAAAGTCCAGCACCAGTCTGACTTTGTCCTTCGTCAGCTGCACCACTGCCATCAGAGGTAGCACTCCGCTCACTACCTTCTACTTCCATGGGATAAGGACATCTTCCTTAATCCATCTCTCTACCTCGTCTTCGAACTCGCCCCTGACATTTCCTTTCAAGGTATGCTGATAGCAGCTCACCCTGTTCTTCAGCATCGGGGTCTCATCTTTCCATCGCCACTCTATTGTCCACTGCTGACCATCGAATGCTGCCTGAAAATCCTTGTCTTCAATGGTGTAAGCGGCGCAGTCCTTCGCGTAGCTCTGCTCTCTCTCGCGACCCCGACTCACAGTGCACAACGCCCTACGCTACCAAATGTGACCTCATCTCCTCCAACCCTGACACCTATCAGGCGGTTGATGGCATCCATTCCCATCACCACATCGATCCCATCTACCACATGGTCGATCACGATCACCTGCAGCCTTAGCGTCGAGCCTTGAACTGCTATCTCCACGTCGCTGCTGCCCTTGCATCAGATTTTGCTACTTTCGACTGCCTGGACACTACTCGCCCCGTTTCATTGCTTCATCACCCTCAGAGTCACAAGGGTCATCGTGCAACCCGTATCCATGAGGGCCTTGAACATTCTCCCCTCGACATGAACTACGGGTAGCATCCCCACAAGCGCCTCTACTCATTCGCGGGGCAAGTTTGAGAGGCAGTAACTTCCCCACAGTCATTTCCCTGGTCACAGTTTCGGGCGATGTGCCCAATCTGCCTGCATCGATAGCACATGGGCCCCAGTTACGTGCACTCCCTCATCATATGCGCTCCCTGACATTTAAAACAACGGCCTGAGAACGGCTGCTGTCATTCCACAGTAGGCTTCTTTCCGTCTTTCACCGGCCGTTGTTGTTCTACGGTAGGCTTCTTTTCGTCTTTCAGTGGCCGTCGGCCGTCATTACATGCCTCCATTACTGCCATTGCTATTGCCTTTCATCCAGTATTTTGCGTCAACACACGGGCTTGAACTATAAGTTTGCTCAACGCCATCTTCTTGCCGCCGGGAAATTGCTGCAGTTGAATTCTCACATTGTCGTTGAACCCACTCACAAACGCCAGTCGTGCTGCTCTGTCCAGACCCCCTCCAGTAAAACCAGCCAGTATAGCTAATCTCTGTACCTCCACCACGGATACATCAACATGTTCCCCAGTCCAGCTAACCATTCCCAGCTTGACAAACGCAGCATATTCACCCTCGGTGTAAGCCTCTCTCAGACGTTGTTTGATCTTCTCCGCACTCAATTGATCTTCCTCGTCCATTTCAAGATATAACGTCAGAGCGCTCCCCTCCAAATACAGTGCCATAATGCTCACTACATCGCTAATGCCTTGCAGCCTTGCCACAATCTTGATTTTCCGCATCCAGGCTACTACATCACCCTCACCACAAAAGGGCCTTATAACATCACTGGCGATCCTGATTTTCACTGCCATCGTGTAACAGGGGACAACGTCTTATCTGGAGCAGCTGAAATAGCTTGTGGTGTGAGGGAGATCAGAAACAATTCACCTACCTTCTCTCGGCCAGCACGAGCTTGCGTAGTAGTAACCCATCCGTTTGCATGGTCCAAACCCAACACCCGAATTAGCAGCTGCTATCATCCAGACCCGGAGCAAGCTGTCCCACATCTGATCCGTCTCGCATCACTCGATGAAAAGGGGCTCCCTGACTTCGCGCTCTCGTCCCACTCTTGCTTGTGTCCTTCCTCTTCCGGTCAGCTCCCCAGTTACTGCCATCATGCCCTCTTCTGGCCAGCCCCATAGGTGCTGACATCATCCCACACTTACTAGTACTCATTTTAATGATCCTGAAAGGATGAAAGACAAAGTTGACCTCAATGGAATTTGAGCTCAGAACATAAAGCCTGAAGTAATGCCACTAAGCATTTTGTCTGGCATGCTAACAATTCTGCTAGCTTGCTGCCTTGGATAAGTAATAGTAGTAATAATAATAATAATTAGCAGAAAGTGTTGGGGATGGAGAAGGAAAGCTTGTTGTTGTTGTGGTTGTTTGTTGATCAGACCTATGAACAAAATTTGAGCCTTGACCATCCAATCATCCTATCTTTTTATATATTTATTTTATTTTCAATGTGACCTGAATTTTTTAAAAGATAATTGAGTAGATTATGATTGAAGGGAAATTTGGCTGCTATCTCTTGTAGGTCAAGAAACAGCATATATGCTTCCTCATAATCTTGAAAGTAGTGGTTTTAAAAGATAGTATAGGGTGTTTGCAAACCTATCTTTCATTCATTCTTTTTTTTTTCAGTTGTTGCTAAATATGAACTTCTCTAGTCGCACCACTTCCTTTGATGTACAAAGGAACCTGGAAGCAAATGTGGAAAAACGAACTAAGGATACATATGGCCCACCTCCAGGCAAACGACTCTTGATCTTCATTGATGATATGAACATGCCACAAGTAAGATGTTCTCTAGTTTTCAATTTTGAATTTGAACTTTTATTTTAGGTTTCTACTTATGTTAATGCATGTAATAGGTAAATAAGATATATAGTGGCAATACAGATGTGATAGATGCACAGGTGTACTTAGCATGTATTTGTGTTCATCTGTCAGAGTGACAAGGACCATCTAGTCATCCTTAAGAATGACTGATGACTTGCGTTGTGACTTTGTTTAAAGTGAAGAAGAGTTGCGCACTATCACCCTCACTCCTTCATCCATGACCATCTTCAACCCAGTGGCAAGATCAGGTCAAGATGACTGGGGATGGAGACATATGCAGTGGATGACCAAGATGTCTTACTTGCCTCAGCTTGCTCTCTGCACTCCACAATGTGTTGCTGCAGCTGCCTTCCCCTCTGTTGAACCATGACGGTTTGCTTACCTATGCATGTGAAGACTCGATTCACTAAATTCAGTCTCTACATGCATACATAGGCAAGCCCTAATATGCTAATTAACGCATAGCTGGGACCCTGAGAAGTGCTACTATTCCAAGTCAGAGTAGATCTGAGAACAATAGTGGCTAAGAGGTGGTTCTACACCCCTCAAAACCCAGGAACTCTTGAACCAGGACTCCATCACCTGATGTAGTTTAAAGTCATATCCAGGACACAGCATATAATAAAGTTGATGAACAACTTAGAGCACTCACTGGATATAGTTGATAGTTTTTGTTACTTGGGTGACCTAATTAGGGTTGGAGATAATTGCAGTAAAGTATAAGGGCAAGACATTTTCCCTCCCTTCATCCCTGAGTGGTGATAGTGTTGTAAGTTCCCCTATCAACAGACCCAAGCAGTTTTATTTCTTTATTTGCATAATTATCTCCATATATGTTCATCTGGATTCCTCGTATAGCCACTCTTTACCCCACGGATTTGGTCCCTTGTAAAGACGTCGGAGTGTAAGTTCAAATCATTTGAGCACTACTAAGTGTTTTCTATATTAAGAATCTCTGAATTTGATCTGTTGACTCTCTCTCTCTCTCTCTCTCTATATATATATATATATATTATAATTAGGGGAAAATTATATATAGCCAATATTAATGGATATTGGATATATACAAGTTCCCGGATAAAAACCGGTATAAAATATGCGATTCTAAAATTTCGATTACTAGGTAGAATCGGCATAAAACATATCGTTCGAGAATATCGTAATATTAGAGATTAAATTGTTCATGGACTTGTTCAGTCAGGGTACATTCCCAAAGAAAACCGCATAATTAGGAGTCACAAATATAGAACTAGGGTTACTTACCCGCTGATAGCTTTCATTTCAAACCGGTGTTAGTGATTCGAAGCGAGTTCAGTAGTATACTAATCATGTAGGTATGTAAAACCGTAAATATAAGTTCAATTGCAAAATAAGAACTATTTTGTACTAAATTATAGTTAATTTAGGTATTTAACAGTAGAATCAATAAAGGGAGAAGGTTAACGGTTATTGGAAACTAATCAGCATACAACAAGGCTGGAGAAATTTTAATAAATTGAAAAATATATATAAAACCAGACTAAAAACTTTGCTTTGTAGACTATATTTGATAAAATTAAATTAAACAAGCTTTATGGTAATACATTATTTCTTGTCCTTAAGATAATATTCATAATATCCTATACACAGTAGATTGGCTTAATTATTCTAATCTGTGAAGTGTACATTATTTACTAGAGTTTTCAAAATGTCTGGGTTAACTTTGTTTGATGAGCTTTATAACTTAAAGAAATATTTATTGTACATAAGTGGCCCTTCCTTTAATATTTTCTATTCTGTTCTAGAATGGCATCTTTTTAACAAGTGAAATGGTTTGTTTTGTTTAATTGACTCTGTGTTTTGAGTCTATTTGACAAATGTTTTTCCATTTGATTTCTGCTGTCAGTATAGGCTAAGTCTTTTGTCACTTAGTAACTTAGTATTTCTTTTCAGAAGTTAGCTTAAGTACATTTCTCCTTCCCACTCTGCAGTTTATTTTTAGTATTTATAACTAACCTTATTAAATATTTTCATATTTTAATATTTAATATTACCTTTATTAAATGACTGTAATTTATTTAAACTTTCTTTGAAAAAGCTCTGTAAAGCTACCTCTGTGGTAACTTGGAAGTGACAATGTTAATTTGTGTCCATCTCCTGTTATTTATTTGTTTTTCAGTTTCTGAAATGAAAAATTCTTTCACTTCATTGAGAAGTGAATATAACCATAGAATTTAACCAATTCCTTTACAAACGAAAGTAATACAAATCACTTTTAGGAAATTTAGCTGTTACATGGATACTATGGGAAAACGTTCAAAATGTACAGGAAAGAAGTTAATATATTTAAATTTAATACTTTTCATATTTTTTTTCCTATTTAAAGATTATATTTGATACAGTAGCTTTGAAAATAAAAATACTTTTTGAACTGTTTGGTAGAATATTTCTGTGCACCATTGACATTTAAAACATAATTCTGTAACTGGATGAACATTAACATACTTCAGTATCGTTTGTATATTTTTAGTAACTCTTACTTAAATTTAAATGTGTTTTCTTCTTTAAAAAAAAACTTGTACGAATATGTGTGTGTGTGTTTGTGTGTGTATATCTATATAAAAGTTTTGACATATGTTTTATGTATGTGTGCAAACAGCTGTAAATGTATACAAGTATATGTGTCATTGTAATATTTGATTATAGATTATTGTTTAAGTAGTCTTCATTAAAGACATGACCTTTATATATATAAATCTATCTACATATATAAATCTATCGATAAAAATATGTAGAGCCATGAGGCTATAAGTCATAATGCAAAACTACCAAGTAGGTTAACTTTATCAAAATTAGGAATTAAGGGCTCTCTGAGAGAGCCTGTATTACTAGAAATAGGAGCCAAAATGCTCCAGCTTGTGAATATACAGTCTATTTTTAGATTGGCAAGGGGCATAACCCCTCTCGGACAAGCTCACACGAAATGCATTGAACCCTGTGTTTCAAGGATCCACCTTTCGTCAAAAATGCTCGTTCAGTGTACCATGAACCGATTATTGATTTTTAACAATATCATCTTATGTTTTATTCAGAAAATTCTATATATCTTAGCAACAAAATAACATTCTTATCGATTCATGAGACACTGACCGAGCATTGTTGATGAAAGGTGGATCCTTGAAACCCAGGGTTCAATTCATTTCGTGTCAGCTTTTCCGATAGGGGTTATGCCCCTTGCCAATCTAAAAATAGACTGTATATTCTCAAGCTGTATTTCTCCTTGAATGTATTTCTACTTGAATGTATTCAAACTCTGAAATCGAACTATTAATTTTGCAGTCAATAAAATAAAGAGCAGTCATATATTGGTATTTATGAAACAGAATTTTGTCAATATATTTAATTCATAATAAATATCCAACTGTAATGGTCAAAAGGTTTGACCCGTTGACTAAAATACAATAAGAAATGAAAGATAATGGCTTCACATCAATCTCTCGATCATTCTTTTCCCCAATAAGTCAAGAAAATACATTTCCGTTGGCATATTGTGGTCGCTTCAATCTATAACACGTCTTCTACTTCAACAAATAACTATCGATATAAAATAGACATCATTATTCATACCTTTTATCGATCTATCTGTTGATTTTCATATTAAACGTTATATATTATTTTTCGATTTCTATACTTTTGAAACATTTCTTGGGTTGTATTTAGATTTAAACCTTGATTGCAATTTTAAAATAAATTCAGAGTTGTTTGTTTGTCTAATTAGAAGACAAAGTAATAACAATAGAAATATATTTGACACCAAAAATAAGCTTTTTGTTTCAATAACCTAACAAACATCAACTATACAAAATATACGTATTGATTAATTATAGCTATTTACGAAGATCAATCATCGATATTTTGAAATAAAATTACATTTCTATCTCTCTGTTTATCTATCTTGCTGCTTCTATATTTAACATATATATTTTCGCTTGTGAATATCAGAAGGAGAATGTTCATAAGATGGCGGAAAGACACGAATTAACGTGCTTTATCAGGAGTCAAACATTGTTAATATCAGATGAAGATGGGCGTCGCTGGAGGAAGTTTGATTGCAAAAACAGTCAGACTCTGACGAAGTGATATGTTCAGTGTGTGTGTGTGTGTGTGTGTGTGTGTGTGTGTGTGTGTGTGTGTGTGTGTGTGTGTGTGTGTGTGTGT
>JAOPUL010003388.1:17111105-17122260 GCA_027564515.1 Octopus rubescens | reverse complement strand
TGCCACGCAGTGGGACTGAACCCAGAACCATGGGGTTGGGAAGCAAGCTTCTTACTACACAGCCACGCCTGCGCCTACACACACTGTTATATAAATATTTCTGAGGATATTTTTGTTGCCGATTGGCAAACTGTAAGAAAATAGATAATATTGATAAATTGTTTTTATGTTAAAATTATTTTGAAAAATATTCAGAGAAAGGAATTGACTGTGCGATGTTATCTTGATAAACTCTGTCGTTAATTCTATTTTTCAAATGTAAATAAGACCACAGACATGGATACACACAAAAAAGTGAGATACAAGAGAATGGCATGGTCTTTTTTTTTTATAAGAAATTTGTGAGGAATCTGAAGAACTTTTAATTAAAATTTTAAATTGATAAAACTTTTGTTATATGCTGAAGAAATTATCATCATCATCACTTCAATGTTAGTTTGGAATGGACAGATTGTCATGGTTTAAGTTCTTATTTATAGATATTATCCTAGACAGGTTGGGAGAACATGTCTCACTCATTCAATTTTTGGCATGGTTTTTATGGCTGGATGCCCTTCCAAGTAATAACCATTGTTCAGATTGTACAGGGTGCATTTTATTAGGCTGACATGCGAGAGGTTGCTGTATTCTCAGTAAGAGCACACTATTCCATGTTGTTTCTGTTCAGTAAGAGCACACTATTCCATGTTGTTCTGTTGCCAACCACTTTACAGAGTGTACAGGGTGCACTTTAGTATGGCACCAGTACTAGAGAGGTTGTCATGAGCTCAGCAAGACTAAAGAGTGAAAGAAGAAAATATGAGTATGATGGGGAGAAACAGAAAGAGGAGTGAAAATATGGCAGGGGAGGGAGCAATGGAAAAGTGACAGCTACAAGCTGGTTGTCGATAAAAAATGAATGAATGAATGGATACAGTCAAGGATAGATAATTGAGATACAAATGGAAGAGAATTTTAAGAAATCATTTCAAGAGTTTTAATTCTAAAGGGAAATTACTGACTAACTGAGATAGTCAACACCTTTCTCTTTATATTCTGATACTGGTTTCAAATTTTGGCACAAGGCCAGCAATTTCGGGAGAAGGAGGCACGTTGATTACATCGACCCCCCGGTGTTCTACTTGTACTTATTTTATTGATCCCGAAAGGATGAAAGGCAAAGTCAACCTTGGCAGAATTTGAACTCAGAACGTAAAGACAGACAAAATGCTGCCAAGCAGTTTGCCCAGTGTGCTAACGATTCTGCCAGCTCACTGTCTTAACTAAAAAGTGGCCAGCACACCTCTACAAAGAATTGAAACCCAATACCTTTCAAATTCCAGCTGAACGCTCTGTACCATTAAGCTAAAAGACTCCTGACTCTTTATATTCTGATTTTAAATAACTTTTTACACAATACAATTTACTAATTGTTATTGTCTGGAATGTGATACAGGTAAATTCAAAGACTCAGGTCTTCAACAATGTAACAATGTTAACATATGTACAAGGCCATAAATTTGATGGGACATATATAGTTGATTGAATTGAGTATTACTGGACTGGCACTTTATGAAAGTCAAAGTTGATCTCAGCAGGATTTGAAACCAGAATATAAAGTGAGAGAGAACACCAATCTCTCCCTCCCCTCTAAGCCACATCTTAGTCTGTCATACCTCGTGTTTAACACCTCTCCAAACTGCTATCATTCTCAACAACTTCTCATATCCACTATCACATATACATACACCCCTATCGAATCCTTACAGATGTTGCCTACTCCCCCCATACTCTTGCAAAACCCACCCACCTACTCCTACTTCCTTTGTCCCCACTCACTTCTACTCATCTTGTACCTTGAGGTACTGCCTGAACACATCACCATTAATATATATATATATATGTGTGTGTGTGTGTGTGTGTGTTGGTGTGTTTATGTCTCCATAACTTAGCAGTTTGACAAAAGAAACTGATAGGATAAGTACCAGGCTTAGCACAAAAAAAAAAATAAGTAAAAGATACATAGAAAATTTACATTTTTCTTGCGCAAAAATGACAAGCCAATATATCAGACTCAGATAATTAATGTGAAGATAAGATCTGATATTGACAAAAAATAAAATATAACTGTGTAAGTTTTAATGAGAATTTGTTTATATCTAGAAATAGTTTAGTGATCAACATCTGTTTAAAATTGATAACTTTCTGGAATGCTACTGCATTTAACACAGTATAGTAAATTACATATTTATTGGAAACCCCAATACTATTTTGTTTTTTAGAATTGTATACCAGCTTAATAATAGCAAAATTACTTTACTAAATTCTTTATTTTCAAAATTAATTGAAAGGATGCAGTGTATTTCCATAGAAATATGGTAATGAAAGGGTTACGATCAGTGATGCAAGTGATGATACCCTCCCCCAAGATGTGTAGCTTCATACAAAGATGTCTTAACAGCATTGTAGGCCCCCTAGGCAAAGCAATGCTTTGAGGATCCCTACATTTATTTATTGACAACAAGCCATAGCATGTATAGATTAGCATGAGACACCGTGCAGTAAGTGCCCAATGTGTCAATGCCTTTAGACAGTGCTGGCCTTGTATCTATGTTAGAAGTCATTATATATATATATATACGTGCAGACTCCGGCTTGGCCAGCTCCTGTGGTACCGTCCCACCCATGCTAACATGGAAAACGGACGTTAAATGATGATGATGATGATGATGATACATACATGATGGGCTTCTAGTTTCTGTCTACCAAATCCACTCGCAAGGCTTTGGCCGGCCTGAGGCTATAGTAGAAGACACTTGCCCAAGGTGCCATGCAATGGGACTGAACCTGGAACCCTGTGGTTAGGAAGCAAGCTTCTTAACACAGTCACACTTGCACCTAACTCTTTAGCCTTCAGATTATTCTGTCAAATGTAATGCTTATTTATTCATATTGCTTTGAATTAATCATGCATTATTGTGTAGCTTTGAGATTTCAATGATGTGATTATTTTTACAATGACATTGTAGAATAGATGCAAGAGGCTGGATCTGGTCAGTTTGAACATATAGCAGGTAAACTATTTTGGCCGGATATGGCCAGTTTAAATATTAATAACTTCATTCCTTTTCTATCTTGTAACATTGGATCTATCTTCAGTGTAGAAGTATCAATAAAGTTTGTCTCCAAAAATTAAAGAAAATAAATATCAAGCCAATGAAGAAACCTCTCTGCAGTTGCTTGACCTAAGAATAGCTCCCTACTATCTTAATAATAATTTATCATCATCCTTTAACGTCAGTTTTTCATGCTGGCATGAGTTGGACAGTTTGACCAGAGCTGCACCAGGTTCCAGTCTGATTTGGTTTGGTTTCTACAGCTGGATACCCTTCCTAACGCCAACCACTTTAGTGTGTGCTGGGTGCTTTTAACGTGGCACCACATGAGTGCTTTTAATGTGGCACCACACAAGTGCTATTACGTGGCTTTGGCATGAGAACTTCTACATGGCACCGGTACGAGTGCTTTGGCACAAGGCATGCAGTTTATGAGGGGAAGGAGAAGTCGATTACATCAACCCCAGTACTTGACTGGTACTTATTTTATTGACCCCTCACCCCACCCCAGCAAAGGATGAAAAGCAATGTCAACCTTGGTGGAATTTGAACTCAGAAGAACAAAAAGACAGATGAAATAAAAAGACTCATTGCATGATGTAGTCTTAAATATATAAAAGACGGGATGGTCACATCTGGAATACTTCTGATCAGAGTTTAGTGAGGGTAGGAGAACAATAACAACCACCATGACCAATGTTATTTGACATGCCTAAGACATTTGTCTTTAATCTTAAAGCAAGAAAAGGTTTGCCTACTTTGTCAGATACTACTGGAAAACTTGAGAAAATGTTATAGACTTATTTGAGTTTTTTTTTAGGAAATCTTTCAATAACCTTTTAGGTTTTGGCAACAAAACGGAACTGTGTATTGTAAAAATAAACTTTATTTCTTAACAACACAACGAATACTCTAATTTAAAAGAATATTTCAAATATAATAACATCTAATGATGATGTTGATGATAATATGTTTCTTCCACCAACAAAATAGCCATTATTTTAATTCTGATTTATAATGAAACATTTTCATAAATAAGTAATATTGAGTTTTCGAGTAATTCTCTTTGTTTTAATATCTGATTTTAGTGGTGTAGCATGGAATGTGCAAACTGCATGAGGTTGTCACTTTCCAACTTTCTAGCTGAGGAATTCTAACAATGTTTCATGGGTCGCTACATCAACAGCTCTTTTATCAGATCCAGTTGCTAAAGACATCATCAGGAGGAACCACGTCCGGTTTCGGCCCCTACTCCTCTATCGTTTTCGACGTGGCACCCCCACCCCCTTTCGGAGGTGTCTTCAACTCTGGTGTTGAGTGCGTTTCTTCTGTCTCCTTTTTGCCTGGTCTTTTGATCTTCAGTTTCTTTGATGCAGCGTCCACAGCTGTCAGCAGGCGAATGACCATCCTGCCAAATTCTCTCTCTATATACTCTTTGGTAGGCTCCAGCAGCCAGCACTAGCTAACTGTCACGTGACACTGTCTAAGCTTCAACTGACCAATGGACTTGGTTCGTGCCTTCTCTAAACCCGTCTTCCAACAACGTCATGTTAGCTTCAGTTGTTACAAGTTCTTTTTTTCCAACCATTTCCCAATACAAATTCCATCATTCTGAGAACACAAGATTTAATTAAAATGACCTCAATTGCATGTTGTTGCTTTTTTTCTGCTTTCAAATCTCATGTACTGCTACATTAGAAACTTCAACAGATCTTTTAGCTCATTCCTTAGAATAACTCTGTTGAATACAGCTTCATCTTTTCGAGAGCAAGATGTTAAAAAAAAATCTATTGTATTTGTCCTGTGTTGAAGATGAACATTCTGCAAATGTTGCTTTAACTCGGTCGGTTTCATGGAATCATTTGTCAAAGCTTTGTTACAAATAACACATTGTGGCCTTTTTGATCCTTTGGTGAAGATAAATATGAATCCATATTGTATATATGAATCCTCATACACTTAATTATGAGTGCACTTATTTACACCCATGATGGGTTTAGAATTCAGTGAATAGAAAAGCTTAAACTATTTCTGCACATAAAAAAGTGAATTATTTATCTTTATTTTTAATTCAGTCAAATTAAAAAGAAACTGCAATTCTATCTAGCAATTGTGCACATTCTACAAGACTTTATTGAACAGTTGTCCTAGTTCATCCCGAAAGCTAAAGTTCTCCCCAAGAGTGAAATATTCCCTCCACTGGTTGAGGACTAATATCATATCACATATTAATAGGAAGGCACATGGTTTAGTGATTAGGCTCACAATTGTAAGGTCGTGAGTTCAATTCCTGGTGGCACATTGTATCCTTGAGCAAGACACTTTATATTTCTTCTTGCTCCAGTCCACTCACCTGACAAAAATTAGTAGTACCTGTATTTCAAAGGGCCAACCTTGTCACATTCTGTGTCATGCTGACTCTCAATGAGAATTACATTAATGGGTATGAGTATCTGTGGAGTGCTCATCCACTTGCACATTAGTTTTATGAGCAAGCTGTTCCATTGATCAGATCAACTGGAATCCTTGTTGTCATAATTGAAGGAGTGTCAGTTATATTATCACATATTAGTGGAGTTATATTTCATAAGTATCTTTTACGTATTTTATGTTTTTATTTCCTAAAATATGAGTGATAGGGAATATCAATGTAGTTGATTATATAATTAGTTTTGTTATGCATGGTTAAGTTATCAAGTTATTGATACATTTTACTTCAATCATTTTCTACGTTAGTTACCAAAAACAAAAAAAGAGCAGAAAACATAGTCACACTCTACGACTTCAAAATGATAGTTTTAACAATTCCTTAATTCTTGTTGTCAAAAAGTGGGACTATACTGCTGCATGTCTTTTAGAAACAACAAATTGACTGTTTCTTGCATTCGAAACAAAACTGGAAAATCTTTGTTTTCTCTAATTTAGAATATTATTTTTCTAAATATTTGTTTTCTTATGCTTGAGGGGCTTACATATCATTGACCATATTTGTGTAATGTATAAAAAAAAAGCATGATATAAAGGTTTTCAAACTTTCTGTTCTATCATCAACAGCTCTCTTGACTAAATGTTAAGAACACATTTCGAATGTGAAAACATTAGTATAGCTATAAGCTTTTTGTTCATAAAAATATCAAAGTTCCATATTACTGCTTAATTAGTAGCATTTTCCAATTTAACTGGGAACAATATCAAAAGGGAATATTTTTATCATAGCTTACAATATTTTCTTGTTTTATATAGACAGACATCAAAAAGGAATATTGTAAAATTACTAATTGTATTTTATTGTTTCGTTTCAAAGAATGCAGAAAAAGATTTATGTATCAAACTAATTACATTTTCAGTATATTATTTCCTAAAGCACAATCATCTTTACCTTTGAAATCTTCTTTAAGATAATTTAACTGCTGCAAGCAAATGCAACAAAAATACCTTAATTTATTATATTACCACTCTGATATTCTCTTAAAATATTGTTACTTTTATATTATAAATTGATCTGGATCAGAGATAGTTTTGCAACCATTATTTATGCTGCCATTACTATCCTATTAATATCACTTACATTTTGATTCTAAATAACTTAGTGAGCTATCTGGAAAGGAAACATCTATGCAGTGTAATCATATCTGCTTTTGTTTAGTTATGCTTTAAATCATGTTCTGGTCTTTGGAAATACTTTCTAGGCATCAAGTGAATTGCCTGGAGAATTCTGAAATAAAGACTATACTGAAAAATATTGTCACTGCGGAAGATAAATATCATCAAATTAAAAAATATATATATAAGGAATAGTATTAGTTGTATTGCAATGAAAGAGTCTTATAGCTATTTATATTAACTGGCAATATTGATCATGTGATAATGTCATAAGAATAGAAACCTAGAAATGATATTGTTGCAGTATTGCAGGAAGTAAAGTTTATTGTTGTATTTCAAGATATTGAAACAAACTGTTATTATCAGTCATAATAAAGATAAAAATACCTGAGGCAATTTATAGTAAGTCTATAAATATCATATCAAATATGTAGATACTAGAAGGATAATCAATGATATGGCTATAAATTTGACAAACAACTTTGTAGTATCATTAATTTAGTGTTCAGCATGTTTTATATTGATGATATGTGACAGAAAAGCAATGATATGTAACAGACCAGAGTATTGTATGAAGCAATATTATTAAATAAAGAAAATGATAAAGAGAAAACAAAACTAGATAATAAGAAAGCCAAGCTGTGTGGAATATATATCTATCTATATATATATATATATATATATATATATATATATATATATGATTTATCATGGAATTCTGATACTGAGTAGGTGCTGTCAAACTTAGATGGAGAGAGACTTTATGTTATTGTTAGAAAAGGCAAATGGAATTTTACACTGAGAAACTGTGCAATAAGAAATAAATCAATGAATGTGTAGGGATAAATGGAGACGTTGCTGATTGCTTAGCTTACAGTGCTAAATAGCAACTGAATAAAATTCTATCACAAAGCAAATAGTTTCAATTCTATCTTCAATACAGAGAATTTCAGTTGGTGAGTTGAAGGTGTATTTTCTAAAAGTGCTTATTATGTATCACAGTAAGATATATTGAATAGGGTGTTTTTCAAAAAAATATTTCATTAAAAAGAAAAATTTATTTTAGTATGATAATGTAAATAGAAAATTATTTTTTTAAATATAAAAATACCAACAAAAAAAAAAAAAAAAAAAAAATACAGAAAATTCCTTATAAATTGAAAGGAGAAACATACTAAAGAGAGATGTTAAATAAGATAAATACTGAATATTTTCCTTTGATTTTGGACATAATTTTTCTTTTAGATTTGGTTTCTAATATTAGTTTCTGTTTGATTTTTCGTGAAAATTTAAAAATATTCATTATAGATGAACTACTTATTTTTAAAACTACACTTCCTGAAAAAAAAAATTATATCTAAAAACTACTCCTATACGCATTCTTCATTGCATGATCCAATTCAACTGTTAATTTAGATTTTGGATTATTTTTCTTAATAAGTATCGTCATTAAAACTAATTACTTTACTTTTTTTCAAAGACCTACTGTAGAGTGAATATCTGGTCCAGAGGTGGAGAACCAGCAGCCTCAAGGTCCCATGCAGCCTTTTAGGCCATTCTGTGTGGCCTTTTGAATGAATCCAAATTTTACAGAACAAATCTTTTAAGTAATTTAAAAGGTTAGTTAACTTTAGAATTAACAATTTGTTTTCATTTTTTTAAGATAATTAGTACACAGTAGTTAGATTTTTAAAAATAAAATAATGTATAGATTTTGAAGAATATCTAATTGAAGTTTCTTGAATGCAGCCATATCAGATTACAACTAACTTAAAGCGGTCTTTCAACATGAAAAGGTGCCCCACCTCTGATTTGGTCTGCTGTGCTGCTTCTACACTGTTCTTCAGCAAGCTTGGGCTCAACAATCTCCCAACATCTCTTTTATAGACACCTAGCATAGACTTTACTAGGGAAGCTCAACAAGGAGATACCCCTATAATTAGAGCACTCTCTCTCTCTCTCTATCTCTCTCTCTCTCTCTCTCTCTCTCTCTCCCTTTTTTAAAAATTGGGATTGGGATTATCACTCTGGATTGCCATTACGTTGGTGTCTTTCCAAAAGTCCAAGCCACCTGGCATACAGGAAAGAATTGCAAGATGGATTCTTCAACTGAGACAACAAGTGGAACAGACTGAGAATTAGACCAAGAATGAAATAGTTTGATAACATTCATAATCTCGGTTGGTCATGCTTGGGAATTTAGCCAGCAAGTCAAATGACAGTTAATTCTGATAGGGCCCAATGAAAGAGGTTCCCGGTGACTCTACTCTCATAATCTTCCCAGAAATAGTGAGTGGAGTAGATAGATGGTAAAGATTTTCCTTTAATTATGGGTGTAATTGTAATTGGTTGAAATATATCTTTGACTCCTCACTACATTAAGTGTGTTAACTTTTCTGCCCAGTTAGCTATATCTTCATGCAGAAGCCATCACTGGAAAATTTCTCCATGTCATTATGTTGCCTGAACACTGAATATTTTCCACTCAAATTTCTATATATTCTCTCTGTCATTCTAAGGTATGGTAAGCATGAGTAAGATTATGATTTGTAGAAGAAGACTAATAATGCTAAAACATGTCTAGAGTTGTTATCTTCCTTACGAAACCAAGGTTCATCTATGAATATATGCTCGATTCAATTTTTAATTTATTTGGATTTCAGAGTTATCTTCCTTTCCTTTCTTGGCAGGATTTTTAATTAAAACTAATTTTCCTCTTCATGACAAGTATAATTTTAACTGATAACAACATACAACATATTTTATAATCTACATTAGCACCTCCTCCATCAACTTTAGTTGTAGTTAAATTTTTTACATTTGGTAGTTGTATATTATTGATACATTTGTACATTTAGTAGTTGTATATTATTGATAGCTTGTATGATGGCCCTCTAAAATAGTCTATAACCAAAATGAAGAGATCATAGTGATGGCTCACTTGAATTAACAGGCTCAACTTCCTCATAATTAACTATATCTTTCTATTTGTTTATTTAATTTGTTTGAACGATATGCATTAATTAAGCCTTTTCGTGTGTTATTATTGCCCTTCCTAAATATTATTTCTCACTACCAACAAATCCCTTAAAAGTTTATTTTATGGTCTTAACTGACACCTTTTGCAGAGACTAGTTAAAGCAATTAATATTAAGTCTCATTCACATTCCATACATATTAGCACAAATCAATTATTTTCTTTTACTCTTGGAAATTAAACATTTTCAGCATAAAAATATTTACTTTGCACTCAAACTCTTATCTTTGCAAATTCCTAGTCTTTAGTAAATAACTTTCAAAGCTATACAATGAAATTGTTTTCATATATAGGTGCAATTATTTAATCATTCCAGTTTGTTTTTGTATATATGTAAGAATCTTAATTAAATATATATATTTCATTTTATTAGTTTTGGTAAGAAATGGTAAATATATTTGTTCTAACATCTAACATCATTGTTCTTTTAATACTTACAAGGTCACTTACAAAAATATCTAAATGTGTTGGCTATATTGTACTATTTTATATTTATTAAATATTTTTACATCAACAAAACAAGTATTTCTATAATTTCTGTTGTATTGTTTCACTTCTGTACTTTTACAATTTACTTCATTCTGATTAGGATGCTTCTATTTTTAGTTATTTCCATTCATTCACAGCTGCAGTTGAGTAGCTACTGCATTAACTTCCACATTCCTGTCAGTTGATGGAAAATCCACTAGACAAAAATATCAGACTACAGAAAAATAATATCATCAAGAGAAATGTTTCATATCTTCTTATAGAATGCATTGTATAGCATCTGAATACATTTGAAGAATTATCAGATGTTTTGATGTCATATTCATTTGCTAGATTTTTTTCCCAGGCACTCAGAAGAATTGGTAGACATTTTGGTGTAATAACCTTTTTGTGAGAATTCAAAAAGCTTAGTATTCCCTATTTTGTTAAAATTACTAACTCTTTTTATTTATTTATAAACAGATGTATGATTGGATAACATTTATTTTGAATGTTTTAACTGAAATGCAATTATTTAGTATCACAGGAAAAAAAAAATAGATCGAAATCAGGTCTCATTTGATTCACTTAAATATTTTTTCAGCTTTGCACTACTTAATTTTAGACTTTCATTAAAAAAAAACTTTGATTAGAAAATAAAAATGAAAATCATTGTCTTTGTTTCTTTTGTTTCCTATGTCTGTTATTTTATAAATCAGTTAAAGTTTCCTTTCTTTTCAGTGTGTTTCTTTTCTTTTTTTGATACAATATAGAGAGACAAAAACCATTGTTATCATCAAATATATGATAGAAAAATCATTGTTTTTGGAAGAAACTTACTTGATGTTGCTAACACTCATATATATATACATGTGTGTGTGTGTGTGGGTGTGTGTGTGCATATATATGTATGTATATATATATATATATATATATGAATGTATATGAGAAT
>JAOPUL010003388.1:16998508-17008783 GCA_027564515.1 Octopus rubescens | reverse complement strand
ATGTATGTATGTATGTATGTATGTATGTATGTATGTATGTATGTATGTATGTATGTATGTATGTATGTATCAGCATTCAGACAAATACCATGCAGTATTCATGTCAGTTTTGCATTTCTATAGTTTACAAGAATAACGCAATATGTATTGCGCAAAGTATTGGGTTGATAGAATGAACTAATAACAATGATTAAAACTAGTGAAAAGAATAAAAAACACTTCAATCTGTGATGTTCATGCCTTTTCCAAATGCAGAGTAAATTAAATAACTACAACCAGGAATCAAATTCAGTCACCTATTTAGTTTAATAAGATCTTACTACTTGTACTTGTGGCAGCGTTTACATGCGGTGGGTTGAGATGGTTTCAATCAGTGAGTTCATGTTTGGAGTTTCAGTGGGAATACAAGTTCACTTGTTAAGAACACTGAAAGAGCTTAGGAACTAAAATGGAAAAAACAGATAGAAGAAATGTAGAGAGAAAAGAAGGAGGAGGGGAGGCAGCAGGGGTGGCATGGGTCCTGGGATGGGAGAGGAGTATTCAGCTATGCCCCGCGGTAATGACCATGGTGGCATTGCCATGAAGAATGGCCAGCGACACATGCTGCAGTGGCCACTCCATCTCGCAGGGCTCATTTCTCCGGCAGGCCACAGCAGACCCTATTTGGTGAAGGAAGGCTGTGGTTCGAGGACCAAGGGCACCAGACATCTCGACAGCTATAGGCACGAATTGATAGTTCACATGTGGTCCCCAGTCTCATACATGCACACTTTGGGATAGTGTGATCCATAGCAGCTCATTTTGCTGTCGAATGTCGACTGTCACAGAGGATTCACTGATCAAGTCACTGCTGATTATCGGATCAGATGTAGCCTGGATTTGAAGTGGGTTCTAGAGACATACTTTAACAAAAGCTAAGGGATGCCTCACTCCCAGTGGTCTTCCAGCATGCCGGATACCAACCCAGAATTTCTGAGGACCAGTGCTTACTACCTACTATATGTTGCTTAGAAGAACATGAAGATAGAATTTAATCATTTATATTTAGCTGGAAAATTCAATAAAACGGTATAGAAATCCAGTAATTCAATCTAGTATTTATCTTTAATATAAAGTTATTAAACTGTCTCTAATTATTACAAATATTTACTAATGTTCTGAACTTCCACTTCCAACAAATCTTGCTATATTCATTCATCTTTCATTACTTCGAATAAGATATATATTTGGATAGAAAATGGAGAGGAAATTGTTTACTGTCTTTCTGAAATCTGATATAAATAAATTGAATCTGTACAGTTAGTTCTCTGCTGGTTATTTCAGTTAACTGGTTGCATTAAAATTGCATACATCACTGGTAAAATGTTACAAAATAGATCAGTTTTACTGTTAAGTTAACGACAAGGTTTCTTTTGCTGAAATATGTTTCTATTAGTTAAGTTCAACATTTCGCAACTACCATTGATCTGATAAAATATATTTGTAGGTTTATAAAGAATGATGGTAAGAAGGGTTAACAAGAAGTGGAAATTATTTGAAAACCTTAGCACTATTAATGTCAGATGGAATCTCCATAGAAAATAATAGTATTTTGCATACAAGTATTGATACTGGAGATCTACTCCAGTATTAAAAGCATGCTGCTGAGAATTCATTGCAGATGTTAGGACACACACTACATACCCATTCATCATTTCGGCTTTATTATTGTTCTTACTTTAGTGTCCTTTGTCTGAAATCTTTCGTCACACATCCTGTGACCTCTTCAGCGACTCACCATCCCACGTGTCTCCTCTTGTTCTGTTTAATCCATTCTGTCTTTCTATATGTACTAGCAGGCATACCTGGCGTTGCTTGGGTGATTTGTTGAACATTGCAATAGCTCCGACAAAAAAAGCTTGAATGCGGTCAATAAGTTTGAAGAAAATTGGTGAGAAATTGCAGGAGTAAGAGGGGGAAAGTGGTAAAAACACCTGTTTTACATGGTTTACCCCTATTACACCGTTGAACGTCGAAACCATTTTGTACTTTAAATCTACCTGTAAACATGAGCAATGTGTGTGTGAAGTTTGAAAAAAATCGGTTTAGCGGTTTTGGCGCCAGAAGGTAACAGACAGACAGAGACACACACACACACATTCTTTCTTTTAATAGATTAGATATGTTTGCATGTATGTATGTGTGTGTTTTTCTCTCTGGTTTTTTTTTTTGTTGTTTTCTCTCCCTCCATCTGTTTTCTCGCCTCATTCCTTTCTGTAGACGAGCATTGGCTTGAAACGTCAAAGACTCTTCCATTTCTCCTAAATGTCAAACTCATACACTTTGTTTGTTGTTCCCTCACCTGCCTCTGTCTTCTGTTTTGTTTTGGTACAATTTTGAACCATATATATATATATATATATCATCATCATCATCATCATTTAGCGCCCACTTTCCATGCTGGCATGGGTTAGACAATTTGACTGGAAACTAGCAAGCCAGACTCCAGCCCATTTTGGCTTGGTTTCTACGACTGGATGCCCTACCTAATGCCAACCACTCCAGAGAATGTACCAGATGCCTTTAACGTGTCACTAGTACAGGTAGTTTTAATGTGGCACCGGCACGGGTGTTTTTAACATGTCACCGGCACAGGTGCCTTTATCTGTCAATCTAATTATCTATCTATCCGTCAATTTATCTATCTGTCTGTATATCTATCAATAATGTTTACATTATTAGAGCTACTTCTAACTCAAAATTTAATTTTGTTTTATGTGTACAGCAGTGTTACACATCAGCATATAGATTTTATGCTATATGCATATACCTCAGACCAATGATTTGAATTTGTTTCGAGGGTGATTGGAGTATGCAACACTGATGAGCTGAAATAACAGTGAAATATTGATATCTGTCTTTCTTGTTCACCTACAGGGCAGTTTGTTTTGCCTGGTTTAGAGTTATAGTGTTTTTAAACACTCTACGTCTTAAAGGGACTTTCCCTGGATGAAATACCACAGCCTAAAAGTGTTTAAACTAAACACATACATTGAATATGTGACATCAATGTTTACACTATTAGGCTGCTTCTAACTCAAAATTTAAACATTTAAATACTGACCACATATGTAAACATAATACTTAGTAATGCAAAATACAGTCAAATATTGAGTATATATATAAATATAAAAGTTAGGTATGACAAAATATACTCAAGCATCGATCATATATATAGATACATTTTAGATGGAATGGTAATTCTAGAGACCTTTTAAATCTACTCTGTCTTTGAATTCAGAAAGTGAGGGGGTCATGAAGATTGTATGTCTCGTGATCTAGACTTTTTAAGTGAATCTAGAGCAGTGGTTCTCAACCGGGGTCCATATAACATTTTCGGGGGTCCACATCACTAGATCATCCTACCAGGGATCTACTCTCATTTGACGCAGCAGCTGCAGGCTGGGAGAGGCCTTGCAGCAGGCCCTGCACCAGATGGTTGGACGTGATTGGGGAAGATCTTCTGAGGCTCTACATCACCTTGGAGGATGCAGAGGAGATGGCACGGGACCGCCAGCGATGGGGAGGAGGCACTGGTTCACCTGGTCAGCTCTATGCTATATGATGCCTCTGGGACCACTAACTTGGAATTACTCCAACCCCATCAAGTAAGAGCATGAAGAAGCAGAAGACATAAATTGGGGATCCACAATAGTATTTTAAGGGTCCATGAAAAGTTTTGATTTATATGTATGTATTTCAAGAAATAGGTTTCTTTCTCTAACGTTTTACATAGTTCAACCTATACAAGTTAATGTTTAAATAGCAAAATAGGAATTTTGAAAGAAGTTTCTATAAAACTAGTTTTTAAAACAGCAAATGGCTATAGGAGTCCACCAGAATAAAACAGTTAAGAATCACATAAGCTTTCTTAAGACAAAATAAATAATCTTGTAGGGATCGTCATCATCATTGTTTAACATCCATTTCCCATGCTGTCATATGTTGGAAAATTTGACAAGAGCCAACAAGTCAATGCCTGCTTTGACCTGGATTTTTAACAGCTGCATGCACTTCCTAATGCCAATCACTTCACAGTGTGTACTAGGTACTGCTAATGTGGCACCGGAACAAGTGAGGTCATTAAGTAACTTGCAAAACAAGATCCCTCTACTTAGGAAGATAGCTTTATATCTGGTGATGAGAGATTAAAATATGATAGGGAAAGACAGTGGTGTCCTACAGTAGAGGAGATACATGGCTACTCCAGATGGAGAAGGAGAGAAGATGGTGAAGAGATGAGATGTTAGGGGTGTACCCTCAAGCTAGAGAAAGGTGAACATAAATGGTCCAGAGGATTGGACAGGGTGAATGGTGAAGGCAGAAATTCCAGATCCAAGGCAGCAACACTGCAACCTGCTTGCATATAGCATTAATATTTCAGTTTATATAAGATGGTGAGCTGGCAAAATCATTAACACATGGAGCAAAATGTTTAGCGGCATTTCGTCTGTCTTTACGCTCTGAGTTTAAATTTCGTTGAGATCGACTTTGCTTTTCATCACTTTAGGTTGATAAAATAAGTACCAATTGAGTGCTGGAATCGTTGTAATCGACTTACCCCTCCCCCGAAATTGCTGGCCTTGTGCCAAAATTTGAAATCGAGTTCAAATTCCGCCAAGGTCAACTTTGCCTTTCATCCTTTTGGGGTCGATAAAATAACTACCAGTTGAGCACTGGGGTTGATATAATCATTTTATCCCCCTCCCCTCCACACACACAAAACTTTCTGGCCTTGTGCCAAAAATTTGAAACCAATATTTCAGTTCATATAAGACAGTGAGCTGGCAGAATCATTAGCACGCTGGACAAAATGCTTAGTGGCATTTCGTCCGTCTTCACGTTCTGAGTTCAAATTCCGCCAAGATCGACTTTGCCGTTCATCCTTCCAGGGAAAATAAATACCAGTTGAGTAATCGCTTTACTCCCTCCCCCAAACTTTCTGGCTTTGTGCCAAAATTTTAAAATAATATTTCACTTCATACTCATCATAAGAACATTTCATCTTTCTTTATAAAAGATGGTGACTTGCTTGCATATTGATGTTCTCATGAAAATCCTCAACTTAACTCTTTTGTTACCATATTTCTCTTGAAATACACTACATCCGTTATCCATACTGGCATAGGTTGGATGGTTTGACAGGAGCTGACAAGCCAGAAAACCAGAAGATGATGATGATGATGATATACAACAACACTAATTGTGTCTAGTCATGGATGGAAATTTATAGAGACACTATATAACAATACCATCTGTCTTGCAGTCACAGATGATCAGCTGACAGATTGGTTTGAAGGAAGCAACGCTATGAGACAAAGTTATCTCTTGGTTGGTCTTTTATTTTTATGCTTTCCTGCAATGTCATGAAAAAAGTGGCACTTCATAGACATTAGATCAGCTAACAGAGAGAGAAAGAGAGATCAGAGGCCCTTCTGAAGCCATAGGCTCATAAGGGCCGGTTTCCAAGATTCTGTGATGTATAAATTCCCCCTTGGACAGGATGCCAGTCCATTGCAGGATTATTCATTTTTGCCAGATGAGTGGACTTAAGCAATGTGAAAGGAAGTGTTTTGCTCAAGAACACAATGCATCAACAGGTCCAGGAATCAAATCCATAATCTTACGATCATGAGCGCAACACCCTAACCACTAAGCCGTGCGCCTTCACACAGATCAGCTGATAACAGTCGTTATTTTTGAGAAATTGAAAATATCCACTAAACCAAGGAGCCGTAACCATCAGGTCATGGGCTGCACAGAAAGAATAAATTTTTTTAATTTTATTTACTATCACAGTCTTGCAGGGTGTTTTTTCATTATATATGATTATATATGTAATAATTACATTATATATTATGCACCTTATGTTTTGTTATGCACATGATTCCTCCAGTCCATAGAAAAATTGTCTTGTATGAAATCAGTCCATGGTGCAAAAATGGTTGGGGATTGCTGCACTAAATGGTTAGACAATACATGTAAAATAAAAAATGGGTGTATGAAAATAAATGGCATGAAATGCAAGATCCTGTCATCTAGCAACAACATAATCACACTGGGTGGTTCTGACATAGTACATGTCACAGAGTTTGTTTTACAGGGTTGGCTGTATAATATCAATATCCGTTTCTCAAACCAGGCAGTGCATAGTGTTCTTGGGCAAAACACTTCATTTCACTTTGCTCCAGTTTACTTAGCTGTAAATGAGCAACCCTGTGACAGACTGGCATCCTATCCAGGAGAGATGTTGTTACTCAGTTACTTATATGCGGTGAAAACAGAGTAACCAACCCTATGAGTCCTAATGTTTGAGACATTAATATAAAATGTAAAAATATCAAATGGATAAAAAAAAACATGACTGACTTATATAGATAAAAATTATATAACCCTGAAAACAATATAGTTGCTTCCCAACCACATGGTTCCGGGTTCAGTCCTACTGCGTGGCACCTTGAGCAAATGTCTTCTCCTATAGCCTCAGGCTTACCAAAGCCACATGAGATTTGGTAGATGGAAACTGAAAGAAGCCCATCATATATGTATATATATCTATGTGTGTGTGTCTTTGTTTGTCTCCCACCACCACTTAACAACTGGTGTTGGTGTGTTTACGTCCCCATAACTTAGCGGTTCGGCAAAAGAGCCTGATAGAATAAGTACCAGGCTTTTAAAAAAAAAGTACTGGGATCAATTAATTCGACTAAAAATTCTTCAAGGCAGTGCCCAAGTATGGCCGCAGTCTGATGACTGAAACAAGTAAAAGATAAATGTTATCAATCAAGAACCTCACCTTAGACCAGATGCAGTGACAAGGTCGCAGTTGGTGCAACAAAAATTTTGACACTGAATAATATAATAAAATGTTTAAGTGAAGTTAACAGTGTTTGTGTGTTTTTGAAAGGTTAATGTCTTCCACACTGAACAGAATTTTATAACCCCTATTAACTTTTATATTTTTTGGAATTTTCAATTTTTTTTGCGAATTTGTATTCTACACAAGGGAATATTCACACGATTATGCAAAAAAAAAATCCTTTTTTTTTTTTGTGTGTGTATGTGTGTAATTTAAGTCGATTTAGCAGTTGTTTTTAGCACATCTCACGACCACCTGATACCTTCCTCGTTTCTTTGTCACATTTAATGGAATGATGAAGCACCCAAGGGCGGTTCATTGCTGGGATTTAAGCAAACATTCGGACCGTCAGTATTTTAAACTCTGATTTTAAAAATAAATTTGAAAAAGAGGAACTTTTAGAATTTATGGGGGGATGGGGTTTAAAAAAATTTAAGAATAATATTTTTTTGCATAATCGTGTGAATTCCCGTGTGTAGAACACAAATTCGCAAACATTTTGTGAAAATTCCAAAAAATAAAAAAGATTTATGAGGGGTTATATGGGGTTATATGGGGTGGTTAAACCAGAATTCAGCCCCACGCTGCAATAGTTTCAGTTTTAACACCCGGTCTCAGTTAAAATCACTTGCCTGGCAAGTACACCTCCGAAATTATTTTGTTTATCATTTCATGTGTTTTTGAATGTTATGTTTGAAATAACCTTGGTTATGGAATGAATTCGAAATCGTTCACATAATGAAACAATGTTAATAAACTCTATAGGTACGGCTGTGTGATTAAGAACATCGCTTTGCTACGGGGTTTGGGGTTTTGTCCAGTGTGCAACACCAAGGGCAAGTGTCTTCTACTTATAGCCCCAAGCCCACCAATGCTTCGTGAGTAAATTTAGCAGACAGAAACTATGCGGAAACCTGTCGTGTGTGTGTGTGTGTGTGTGTGTGTGTGTCATACCCCACCACACCGCTTGTCAACCGGTATTAGTTTGTTTACGTCCCCTGTAACTTAGCGGTTCAGCAAAATAAAAACCGATAGAATAAGTACCAGACTTTAAAAAAAAAAAGTATTGGAGTCAATTTATTTGACTAAAACCCTTCAAAGCAGTGCCCCAGCATAATCGCAGTTCAACGATTGAAACAAGTAAAAGATAAATTTAGACATCAAAATACAACTAAAGAAATTAATAAAACTTGGAATTTGCAAGGTTCTTACTGGCTATTGATATTACAACTACATATAAGAAGGCGAGCTGGCAGAATGGTTAGCGAGTCGGACTAAAATGCTTAGCAGCATTTCTTTTCAGGCTCTTTATGTTCTGAGCTGAAATGTTGCCGAGGTTGACTTTGCCTTTCGAGGTCGATAAAATAAGTACCAATTGAACACTGGGGTCGATGTATTTATTGCAAGAAACAGCTCAGTTTCTTTCTCTAACATTTTACATAGTTCAACCTGCACAAAGTGTGTGAAAATCAAAATAGGAATTTTGAAAGAAGTATCTATAAAACTAGTTTTTAAAATAATGGCTATGGGGGTCCACCAGAGTAAAACGACAAAGGGTTTATTATAACTACTTATATGGTTGTTATTTAATTTACAAAGATTAGTGATTTTATAAAACAAGGTTGAAAACAGAACTCTGCTCTGATCTCTCTTCTTATTTGTCTATCTTACACATGTTTATACTATTACTACCAATAAAGTGAAATTAATTAAATTGCACTGATTACTGTACGTATTTGGCAACGTGTTTAGCTGTCGTTGTAACAGTAGAAACCGCTACTACAATAGTTAATTATATGTGTGTGAGGATACACAGACGGACAGACAGACATCTAAATAGACAGAGGAAGGACAGACAGCTAGATGAACAGGAAAACATAGACAAGCAGACAGATAATTAGATAGAGAGGCAGAACGATTAAATAGACAGTTAAACAACTAGGTAGACAGACAGACAGACAACTAGAGAGATAAATAGACAGATAGACTACACGGTTCTAAAGACAAAAGTCGGAGCCAATGAAGAAGGTCTCTACGTGGTAGCTCAAACCACTAAATTTCACTCAATGTTACCGTTACAAAAAGGACAATTCATAGGACAATGCATTACTCTTATATGGACAACGACAGGAATGTCATGATTAGAACGTCTGTGGTCCATAAATCCACTCGATCAAACAACAGATACACACGGTTATACAACAAATTTATACATAGAGTTGTCGTTTAACACCAGGTCAGCCTGATCGATCAGTCGATTTAATACGACATTTTCCAAGGTGTCCTTCGGTTTTAAGTTTAGTTGTTCATATGTATATTTATCTATTGGCGGGAATTTTTTTGCTGTTTTACACTGGCTAGAGACAAATTTGAGAATAGATGAGATTTTGCAGATTTGTTATCTGTAAAATGAACGTTGGAGAAGGCATTTAGGAGTTTCTTATTCGATTCGATCCTTTGAAGCAACAAATATTGTCCTCTGGAGGATCGCTTAGACCGAGAAAACACTGGGGAGTGATGAAATGTGAATGACTTAGCTGAGTAGAAATAAATGTTACTCTACAACATGTATCATATATATATATACACTCTTTTGACTTGTTAGTTTTAAACAAAAAACCGTATAAACATATATTTTCTACACACACTTACATGTGTATATATGCACATATACATACACACACACATATACATTCATATATAGCACTAATGGAGTTCAAATTGAAATGTATAGAAAACCATTAATTAATGTTGTAATATTGTATGTCATATTCTACACAAATCGAGAAAAATCTACGTAGAATGAACGAGAGGCACTTAGGGTAACTCAACCCGGTCACTCAATCCGCTAGAAATAGCAGTCAAATTTAAATTAAATCACACACTACTATCTTTGTTTTTATTGTTGTTTTTTTTTTAAAGGAGGGTAGGGGTGACATTGGAGATTGTAGTCTTAGATACAGGATGTATAGAATAAAAAACAAAAATGGGATGGTCATAGATGGAACAGCTGAAAGCTGAAATCTGAATGTATGTGTGTCGAAGTAACAATATGTATAATTTGTACACATATACAAAGAGAGTATACACACATATATTATCTTCGATAAATTTAGCTCATTGAATCGAAGTGGGTTACATTGATATATATAGATATATATATATATAAGACCAGTTATGTAAACAAACATTTAGACGCGCTGAAGTGAAAGAAATATACAAAGAACTAAGTTCTCCAACGCAGGTAGTAGTGAAATGGATATAACCATAGGAAGATGGAAAAAATTACCAGTAGACAGCCTGGCAATTTTTTCCATTTTCCTAGGGTTATACCCATTTCACAGCTGTTTTCACAGCTAACCTGAGTTGGAGAACTT
>JAOPUL010003388.1:16855629-16865693 GCA_027564515.1 Octopus rubescens | reverse complement strand
TTATATCGGCCTCAGTACTCAACTGGTACTTATTTCATCGACCCCGGAAGAATGAAAGGCAAAGTTGACCCTGGCGGCATTCAAACTCAGAACGTAATGTTGGGAAAATTGCCGCTAAGCATTTTTCCCGGCGTGCTAACAATTCTACCAGCTTCTACATGCTTCGAAGACACGAAAAGAAGAAGAAGAAGAAGAAGAAGAAGAAGAAGAAGAAGAAGAAGAAGAAGAAAGACTACATTATCCAGTGTATCCTTTTTTTTTTACAAGATATTTGTGTGTAAATATGAAGGAGATTTGATTGCTATTTCTTGCAAGTCAAACGAGTACACGAACCTCCCTATATTGCCTCATAAGCTTGCAGTAGATTTGTAAGCAATGTTCTATGGTGAATGTTTTCTTATGGTATTGTCTAATGGTCAAATATAAACTTGATATCTTTATTACTTCTCATAGGTTAGTTCAAGATTATGATTCATGCTGTATACTTTCGGGCTCCTTCTATTTAAACTTTGGATCAGTATCTGCATAATTACTATTTTTATCCACAGTTATTCTTCCTCATTTCCTGATGCAGTCCATGTTTATTACATCCTTTGCAGTCAGTCAATAAACTTCTCCCATGTGAACCAATAAAAATAATACAATAAGAATACCTACAACACACAATGTAGCATTTTTTCTGTCATTGATTTGAACTCTGTCCAAACTGAAACCATACAGTTAGATGTGACTCTGGAACAAAATATTTTATTAGTCATATAATATCATATAATTAGATCAGTTTATTTATTTAGAATTTACATGCAACTTTATTTTTCTGAACTGCTTTTCATCAAAATTCATAATAATATTCCAACGACAGTAGAGTGGTAGAAATATCAGTGCACCAAATATTTTTTTTTAATTTTGGCATTCTATAATCTGAGTTTAGCCCCATGAGTTTTGGCATTCTATAATCTGAGTTCAAATCTGACCAAGAACAGTTTTGTACTGTTGTACTCTTTTGTACTCTTTCAAGTCATCTATAAAATCAGTGCCAAACAAATGTTAAGAGTGATTCAAACAGCTAGATTTTTGTTCTTATAATTTTATCATTAAAAAACAACAAAAATCAATATTTTGAATAGTTATTTTATAAAGTTACAACAATTATAAAGTACAACTTATACAAGGAATATATTTCCTTCTAATCTTCCATTGAAACCTTCAAAATATTATTTGCATTATGTATTTCGATTTAAACCTCTTTAAATATATTAAAATGATTAGAAAAGTTTGAAAACTACTCTGACAATAACAATTTTGTAAATAACTGACTATTGAAGCAATAACCATAATAGCATTTATTCTTATTATTCCATCTAATATTTTGCGTGCTTATAAGGGTCATTTAAAAATAGAATTGAATGGCATAGTTTATCCCCCCCCCCAACATATGAGGTTTTTTTTTTGCTTTGTAATTTCTTCTAGTTCCTCTTTATCCCAATGGCTTTAGAAGATTTGCTACTTTATAACAAATGCACTTCTAATAATATAGGTATTACATCTCATCATTAATAGGCATTATGCCATTTATTTCTCTTAGAGCTATCAATGACATGTTTGAAACAGATAATGGAGTTTCTAATGATATATTTATGATAATAATGAAGACTTACTAAGATACATTATCTGTGAAACAAATCACTGGGGTATCCATACATCACAACTGAATTTTCCTTCTCTATTTTTTTTAAATTTTACAATAATGAGATTAAACATTTAAAAAGAAATATTACAGTTATGTTGAAGTCAAAACAAAATATCTATTTTGTACTAAATTCAAATTTACCAGATATACAACATTTGGAAAAAGAAATTATACACACATATATATATATACCAATTTGCTTTATTATAACATTCTCACAATAAACAACTGTTTCTCTAAAAATGATGAGTACAATTTTTTTCCCCACAAAGAATATTTTGATATTCATAATCAAAAATTTTATTGTTTGTCAGTATCTTTGTATTTAGTTTGGCATCTTAGAATATTGTTTCTTTACAATCACATCAAAATGAATGTAGTTAGTAAAAGTCTCAATAAAATAGCTTTATTTCATTCATCTTACATAAAAGAAAAGATAATTGAATGTACTGAATAATTTCCAATCTAATCAATAATTAACGACAATAGAGTAATTCAGTATTGATTTATGCTGGAACATATTCTTCATTATTTTATGATATTTCAGAAATCAATTTAACATAAATTTTTTTCTTTGTCAATCCAAGTAGAAATTTCAAGGAGAATATCGATTGGTTGACTCTCTGCTGAATATACCAATTATTAATTAGCTTTTATATTTGAAAAAGTATATAATGTAAATGTTTTCTAAATTATAATACCTGTCAGATATTATCAATTTGAATGAATTATATTCAATTAATGTAAATGTTATGAAAAATATTTTTTCTTCTATCTCTTATAGATGGAAATAACGTTTTATATAAATTATAACATTTCTTTTTTCATTTTTCCTTAAGTTTTATTGTATGTAAAAAAATTTGGAATTTGTATTTTAGAGATGGATTCTATTTCTAATGTTATACATCATATTTTGTGAGAGGGGAAAAATAAACAGAGCGATATACCTTATTTAAGAGTTTGATGAAGTGTCTGTAGAACATGTTTAACCTATGATATTCTGTTCAGACATTTGGTGCCCAGAAAACCCCTACTATGCCATTGTTATTTTCAAAACAACTTATGGTTTCAAAATAGTACGATTATATTATTTTGTTTTAATCAACTTTACTTTGAGTGAATTAGTATGATTCTCATACTATTGCTAGTATTTATATTTTGTAATATTTTCATTTAATTAACTCTTTCCAAACGGCATTGCAGCTGTTTGTTCTGTATAATACAGTAATTATAATATAACAAGACTAAAAAAGAAAAAAGTTTTAATTAAACTTGGAAAAATATAACTTTTGAGGAATGCATTGAAAGAAATATGGTGTACTGTAAAAGAGAAAGAAAAACATGACCATGGTGATATTTGGTTTGGCTTCCCTTCTATGATGCTTTATCCATTGAAAAGTTCACAATAAACCTCTGGGCAGAAGATAATATTTGCCAAAAATATCAACAGACACAAAATAAAGTGAGGTGAAAAAGTGACTGACTGAACCGAAAATATTAATTAGTACTGGTAGGCTTTTTAAAATATAAAATGTAAAAAGGTTTTATAAATGTCGAGTAAATTAGAAATTAGAATTTTAGTAATTTCTTAGAAATATAGTTGTTGTCTTGTGGTACCAATACATGTAGGCATATCTTTATCTTTATCTTTTATCTTTTACTTGTTTCAGTTATTAGACTGCGGCCATGCTGGGGCACCGCTTTGAAGAACTTTTAGTTGAATGAACCGACCCCAGTACTTTTTTTTATTCTATCGGTCTCTTTTACCAAACTGCTAAGTTATGAAATGCAAACACACCAACACCGGTTGTCAAGTGATGCTGGAAGCCAAACACAGACACAGTGACATACACCCCCTACACACACACACACGCACGCGCGCACACATATCTAAAAGAGAAACAAACTTTAAAACATTATACCAGTAGTATATATAAAAATTTGTTTGTTATGGCCAGTCAGAGAGTGACCATTGGTTTTTCCCCTATAAAGGAGTTTAGAGGAAAGCAATTGCCCAAGATGCAGCACAGTAGGATTGAAACCGAATATATATACATATACATACATATATATATACATATACAAACATACATATATATATATATACATCTATATATATAGTTTATTTTTTTCTGTTGAGGTAAGGTCAGCAAAAGCAGTACTCTATCCAGTGATTTTTGGGAGTTTTATGAATAAATTCAGGTTTAGACTGTCTGGGCTATAGGTCAGACATGTACACTGCAATAAAAGCTATTATATATTAACCAAAACCCCAACCCGCCTAACACTGTCTTACACAGGTCCCATGATGAAATAGTCAAACGCGATAAAAAAGAGAACAGACAGGACAGTCATTAGAGTCAACATCATGTAACGTTTTAATGTTTGAAGATTGATAACATTTATATTCTTAAACTTTATTTGAAAATAGCAATCTTAAATCATACAATGATGATTGAGGAAAAAGTTTACTGTTTATATAAAGCAGTCAACTAATCAAATTGCTGTTTTTGTATTACCCTGTTAAGTCCTGTTTACACATTTACAGTAGGCTATTTAATGTCAGAACGTCAAAATCAATAAGACGCACTTTATCATTCTCTATACAGAAAATACTCAGACCAGACAGCCGTTCTTGTGACATTGTTGAACGAAGGTCACTTTCGATCCTTTTCAGCCTAGAAAATGATCTCTCTCCAGAACAGTTAGTGACCATCAAACACAGGAACAATCTAAATATTGTTTCCACATTTGGAAAAACAGCCTGAATTTTCTCCTTATTATCTGGTACATGTCTTGGTGGTTGAAAGTTTCTTTTTCTGCATGAGCCTGTTTGACATACAAGTGAAAAGTCAAGAAGTCATCAACGAGACTGAGATCAACATTCTTTGGATATTCTTGTTCTAGTCTCTTGACACCATGGAGAATGTGTTACCTCGTTGCTTGCAGATCAATTAAAACTGATAAATTGTCAGCATCAATTATGAATGTATCCTAAAATTATCTCTTGGAAGAATTTCATCCAAAGCTTTAGTTGCACTGCCATCATTGTGTTGTTTTTGAACTCTACGCCTTATTTGGGGAGTTCTGTACTCTACATCAGGTAGAGTAGTTTTTACTTGTTCTTCAATCTCATCAAAATTTTCCCGTGTGCTGGAAACAAATTGCTTAACTGAACTGTATAGGTTTTCATACGTGGCCAATGAAATCTGTGTACTTTGAAGGGCATTACTTACTTTGTGAAACTGCTCAAGCAAACTTGTCCATAGGTGAAGCATGAACACAAATTCAAATTCTTCCATTTTCAGCAAAAGATTTTGTGCTTGTGGTCTAGTTTCACCCTTTTCAGTGTCATCATCATAGATGTGACTGAGTGCTTCAACAATGTGAGCATAACTTTCACTGATGGCTGTCGTAGCTCTGGCATGGGCTTACCATCTTGTGCCAGATAACTGCTGTAGGGCTTTTGACTCTGGTGGCAAGAAGTTTTTCAGCACTGCCCATTGTCTTGTAGAGGCTGAGAAAAAGCAATAAAGTTCATTGACAATGCCAAAGAAATTCACTGCATCCAGGCAAGTATCAACTTGGGAAAGAGTCTTATACCATAACCCCAGGTTGGCCAAAGCCTTGTGAGTGAATTTGGTAGATGAAAACTGTGCGGAAGCTCATCATACACATATATATGTGGGTGTGTCTTTGTGTTGTCCCCTCACCACTTGACAACTGGTGTTGCTTTGGTTATGTCCCAGTAACTTAGCATTTCAGCAAAAGAGACCAATAAAATAAGTACCAGACTTTAAAAAAAAATAAGTATTGGGGTCAATTTGTTCAACTAAACCTTTCAGCATGGCCGCAGTCCAATTACTGAAACAAGTAAAAGATAAAAAATAAAGCATTTGAGCCTGACCTACTAAAAATAACAGCCAAAACTCCTTCAAATCACATCCTAGTGTCTAAGAAAAAGACAGATTGGATAATGCAGTCCCAAGATCTTCGTACATAGGAAATGAGACAGGGTGTTTATGGCTGGAATGCTTTGATTATAGATTAGGTTAATTAGGGCTGACCTGGGGCTAAACAACAACAACAGTAACTCATAGTATTCAGAACAAAGATATTTCATTGAGAAAAAAATCCAGCCTCCCTTCACCAATAACCTTCAGGTTTTGGCTTACTGTCAAAATATTTTACCCCTGCTTCTTCTGACATTGCTTCAATGGGCTCTGCTTCTCAAAAGTTGCTGGCTCTATTCCAACATTACTGACTTCTCATGCCTATCTCACTACTATCGTTCTTCCCTAGATAGTTTTATGACAAAGAACCTTGTTTTCTGTATCAAATATAGACTTCCAGTCATAAAACACAGTCTTACCATGCTCTTACATGCATAATTCATTCACACATACCACACACACACACACACACACACACACGTTTTTGTATCATTATTTTCTGGATTCTCCCCTCCTTTTCTTCACATGGACTTTTGTTATAGCTTCAATTTTTACTGAGCACTCTGAGTAATAAATACTTCATTTACATGAATTAAGGTGTGTCTTGTGAAGTACATGTGTTTCTATTTTTGATATACACTTGTATATATACATGTGTGTGTGTGTGTGTGTGTGTGTGTGTGTGTGTGCACGCATGCATGTGTGTGCACGCACGCATGTGTGTGTGTGTGTGTGTGTGCATGTGTGTGTGTGTGTGTGTGTTTAGTGACTGCTTGAATAATGGAGAAATAAAGTATGCTACAGAGTAGGCTCAAAAGCCCAGACATTTCTTGAAAGTATCAATACTGCTCGGTAGTGCTGGAGGGTGCAATACAGTCAGAAGCATTGTTGTTTAGTCCCAGATCATCATCATCATCATTTAACGTCCGTTTTCTATGCTAGCATGGGTGGGACGGTACCACAGGAGCTGGCCAAGCCGGAGTCTGCACCAGGCTCCTGTGGTTTTGTTTTGGCAGGATTTTACAGCTCATCATCATCCTTTAACGTCCGTTTTCCATGCTGGTATGGGTGGGACGGTTTGACTAGAGCTGTCAAGTCTGGGGAGGTCTGCACCATGTTCCAGTTTGATTTGGCTTGGTTTCTACAGATGGATGCCCTTCCTAACACCAACCACATTACAGAGTGTGCTGGGTGCTTTTAACGTGCCACCAGTACCGGACTCCCGGTGCTGGTGATTTTACATGGCACCTTCACGAGTGCTTTTTATGTGGCACCGGCACAATCATGCATTATCTCATAACGTTAAGATATCGATGATCTGATTGCTTATTTTCAGAATGACATTGTAGGGTGGATGTGAAAGGTGGGATATGGCCAGTTTGAACATAAAACAGGTAGAATATTTGGGCCAAGTATGGTTGGTTTAAACGTTAAAAGGTCAAGTTGTTCCTTCAGGTTTTTACTTGGTGCAAATCATTTTTGATGTATATTTAACCTCTCAAAGACCAAATTTATCATCAAAGTGTCCTTCATTTTTTAAGATTGCATAGTGTAATAGGAAGGTGTTTGGCTGCTATTTCTTGCACGTAAAGCAACCATGTAGATGTTCACTTGTTGGTTCATAAATGCATGTTACATGTGCATATGTGTGTATGCATAGGTGTGTGCGTATGTACAGTTGTGCATGTGTTTATGTATAGGTGAGTGTCATCATCATCATCATCCTTTAACGTCCGTATGTATAGATATATGTATAGGAGTGTGTATACGTGTATGTGTATGTGGCAGTGTGTGTATGTATAGTTATGTGTCTAGGTATAGATATGTGCATATATGTTTATGAATATATAGTTATAGCTTTGTGTGTTTGTTTAGATATAGCTATGTGTATGTATAGATATGTGAGCAAAAGTGTATGTATGCATATGTGTGTGTAATATATGTAGGTATGTATGTGTATGTAGATGTATGTATGTATGTGTATGTATATGTATGTATGTGTATGTGTATGTAGATGTATGTATGTGTATGCATATGCACGTATGTGTATGTGTATGTATATGTATATGTATGTGTATGTATATGTAGATGTATGTATGTATGTGTATGCATATGTATGTATATGTATGTATGTGTATGTATATGTAGATGTATGTATGTGTATGTATGTATGTGTATGTATATGTATGTATGTGCATGTATATGTAGATGTATGTATGTGTATGTATATGTAGATGTATGTATGTGTATGTATATGTAGATGTATGTATGTATGTGTATGCATATGTATGTATGTGTATGTATGTATGTATGTGTATGTATGTATGTGTATGTATATGTAGATGTATGTATGTATATGCATGCATGTATGTGTATGTATGTATGTATGTATGTACGTATGTATATATGTATGTATGTATGTATGTATGTATTTATGTGTATGCATATGTAGATGTATGTATGTATATGTATGTATATGTATGTGTATGTATGTATGTGTATGTATGTATATGTATGTAGATATGTATATGTATGTATATATATATATGTATATGTATATATATATATATATCAATATGTGTATGCAAGTATGCTTTATTACTTTAAGAAAAGCTGTAAACAATACTTAGACAAAATCAAGAGCCGGAATAAGATGTCCAAAAGAAAATATTAACTATGTTCTTCATATAAATATTGGTTATAGCTCTTCTGTTAAGCACCGGAAGTTCCACAGGGGATGTTACTTTTGCCGGACAAGATTTATTTGATTTTGGTTAATCAGGGGAGGGCAGTCAGAAGAAGGAAGAACGTACAAGAAAGTACCAGAAAGTACATAAGGAGGCTTTAAGATATGGCTTGCACGATTAAGGATTGATGGGCAGGTACTCTTATGTTACCCTCAAACTGGGTGTTTGGCTGACTTTGATGTTTAGAGTATTATTAGGGTTGTTGAATGTTTATTGATGAATAGCAACAACTTGTAGGCTGCCTGTTTGTTATTCTTTTATTCCTTTATTCCTTTATTCCTTTATTTCTTTACTTGTTTCAGTCATTAGACAGAACAAGTAGAAAAACTGAGAATGCTTAGCTTAGAATTGAGTGACGTAGTTTCATGTAGTGCCAGAGGTGTCTCTGTCTGGGGGTTCACAATCTCAGCTTTTTATACCATCCCATGGAAGTTCTAGAACGTTCTGCCAGGCGATGATGATGATGATGGTGACGACGACGACGATGATGATGATGATGATGATGATGACAACAACGACGACGACGATGACGACAACGCAGACAATGATGATGAGATATAGAATGACATTTAATGTCAAGTCATTCATGCAGTTTTACTGGTAACATTTAGTCCAGTACAACCTGTTGCTTCACCAGTTTAGTTTCTGAAGACATAAGCAGGACTTGCCTGATGAGGGTCAGTTACTAGTAACCCAGCAAGATAAAAGCTATCTAAAGGTAAGCCAAAACCAAGACAGGGTGAATGACAATGCTGCAATGGTGCATGGAGCTTAGAAATTCCGGTGTGCCTGGTGTGTGCTTGAAGACCACTTGAGAGTGAAGCACACCTCATCATCATCATCATCATCATCATCATCATTATCATCATTAACATCCACATCATCATCTTAATCATTTTACACCCAGCTTCCATGCTGGCCTGAGTTGATAGTTTCTCAGACATATATGGACGTTATGGATATGGTACAAGAAATTAGGAAGGTGTAATGTTCCTGGAATTCTGTGATGCAATTGATTCATCTAACTAATTGCAACTCACATTTCAAGAAACCAGCCAACCATTTCCTCACCTGTCGCACTGGCAAACACTCTCATGCCACATAGATTTTATTCTCTCCATATACCCTTATGAGAAATCACTTCAATGTCCCCAGTTATGCCGGTGGTGTAACTGGGCCTTTTGAGCTCAGCGACCTTAGATGGCAGCCAGACCAGAATAATGATGGGGCTTATTTCAGTGTTCATCTACCAATTCCACTCACAAGGCTTTGGTTGGTCAGGGTCTAGATTACAAGATACTTGCCCAAGGTGCCATGCATTGGGATTGAACCGATCATGGCATGGTTGGAAAATGGACTTCTTAAGCAACAGCTCAACAGCTCCAAGATTAACGACCCTCACTACTTCTACGAGTCTGGGTAGATGCTATGGCTAAGAGTGACAATCCTAACAGTAAAACCTTTTTAATATAGTTATAAAATAAGGCGGCAAGCAGACAGAATCATTAGCATGCCAGACAAAGTGTTTAGTGGCATTTCCTCCATCTTTACGTCCTGAGTTCAAATTCCACCGAGGTTGACTTTGCCTTTCATCCTTTTAGGGGTCAATAAAATAAGGAGCAGTTGAGCACTGGGGTCGATGTAATTGACTTACCCGCTCTCCTGAAATTGCTG
>JAOPUL010003388.1:16145564-16156764 GCA_027564515.1 Octopus rubescens | reverse complement strand
TCTATTACAGATAGAAGCAGTATGTATACAGAATATTATTCTCCAGACCAAACTCAACACGATAAGCCAAAAATACTTGTAATCACTAAAATTAGTCTGCTGCCATTATCCAGTTCTATAGATAGTCTGTTGCTATTAGCAGTTTCTAATAACATTCACTCTCTCCGAAAAAGGACAAGTGTCCAAAGCTTTCTCATAGTAAATCAAATCACCAAATTCTTCTAAAAACTTGCCTATAGATTATTATTTTTTAGATACAGTTCACTGCTTGTATCTTCAGATTTTGGATTTTACTGCATGACACTAATATTTGTTGAGTTCTATACTTCACGAAGGTCTTCCAAAAGGTTAATAGACTAATCAGACCAGCACCAACAATAGAATATTTTAAAGCTATCTAAGTTTATGAACTGTAGTGTGGAACTATGACAACAAAGCTATTAGTTGAGGCAAAATACATAAATACATAACTGAATATATAAATAGCTAGATTCATTTATTTATTTAAATGGGTATACAAAATAGAAACAATGTAAATAAAAGAGTTGAGTTGGTTAACTGGAATTATAATAGATAAAGGAAAATTTATGTAGATAGAGTAAATGACGTCAAAGAAGAATTAAACATTTCTTTTATATGATGATTAATTTTGTTAAGAATGGATACCTCATTATGGTGGCAAGCTGAACCTGCCACCATAATAATGGAAACGATCTATTTGAGGATTTATTACATGTGGACAGTAATTAGAAATAAATAGATGCAGTATCCCTCAAAGTAATAGCACATCTAGTTCCAAGACAAAATAAATGTTTTTTCACATTAATGGTGCAATTTCATTTAATCAAAAATTCTTTTTGGTTCATTATTTTATGTTAGTCTTAACTTAACTGTGTTTTTCAAGCAAAAAACACACCTAGGACAGTTTCTACGATCAGTGTTTTAAAATAAATGTTGCTTTTTCTTAATTCTTTTCATTTTCAAGTGAAATGAGAATATACAATATATGAAGAGATTTATTATATGATATAAAATATATTTCAGCAGCTAAGCAGAAGTTGTGTGTTAATGTAATGGCATTGAAATTGGTAGAGCAGGTGCAAAAATGAAATAAAATCTCAGGGATGAGCAGAGAAGTATATAAGTGATGGAATTTGTAACTTTCATAACGGTAAGAAAAAGATGGTTTTACTAAAATGCAACAATGAATTTAATGAGTTTTATCGAGAATTTTATGCCAGGGGAAAAATTAGAAGGGATTTTGATAACATATTTCTTGGAAGTGTTTACTTAAACAATTGTTTCATTTATAGAGGATATAATATATGTTAACCAGATATTTTATATTTATATTTAGACTTCAGTGTAATATTCTAAACGTAAAGTGGTAAGTTTTGCTCAACTATTTGTATAAAAGTAATAAATAATAAAGTAGGGAAATTTCATGTCTTCTAAAATATCTGATAAATAAAACAACAACATAGCATATAAATAGTTGTTTGGAAACTTAACCAAAATTCTTTTATCTCAATCAAGTCAAATCAGAAATATTTTTACATTGTAAAATTATTTCATCAACCACAGACACTATTAAAGTGCTTTGAGATGAAAGAAAATATTGAAAGTAAATATTCTGTAATTTCCTTAAATTTTAAACCTATCTTCTCTAGAAATTTATAACTAATCAACATCTTCTTCTGACTAACTGCATTATTAACTGTGATAAGATTTAATAAGAATGATTTATGATTCTATTTATCTCCAGCACACCACTAGTTGTTATTCCTTCTTAAAATCAGTATTCATTCTAAACATTCTTTGGCTTAACACATACAAATCAGTAAACAAAATTTCTAGCTTTTAAAAGAAATACTTTCTTGTTTGCTTGCTCCAATTTACTCTCAACTAAATAGAAAGCAGTTCCTGTAAGTGCTGAGTTGCTATTTCATCTCTCATGAGACTAAGTGAGAGGCATATTTTTATGCATTGCCCTTTTCAACTGCTGATTTAACTTGCTGTAGTGTGGTATCTTGAATAAAGATGGATTTTCCAGTGATCAGCTAGTTTGGTTTGATGATGATTAACTTGTGTTCTCAAGGTCAATTTGTTATAATATGCATATATTTGTTATTATATACAGATGAAAATGGAAATTATACAACCTAATGTTTATTAAACAGAAATATTGCAGATATTTTGATGAATGCATTTATATTTCATGAGGATTGATTTGAATTTATAAAACATAGGAATCCTTTGATGCTATAGAAAGTACTTCAATAGAATCTATTTACCATTATAGATTCCTGTAATAGAATACATGATGAGAATTTCCAAATTATTATTAATATTCTACAACATAGAAAAGTCTCTCATTGAAGAACATTTTTCAAAGAAAATTTCCACTATTGTCTCACTTAAAGAATACTTTAGTCAAGTGCAAACCTTTATCTTGTTTAGAGATGAAAGCAGAATTATTCAATAAATTTAAACTCATGTCTCTTGTATTAGTTACATGTCTATTCCTGCTTCTTTTAAAGATATTGCTATCTAAACAAAAGTACTAACATTTCATCAATAAATTACTCATGAATAAAACACACATACTAATTCCATTGCAATGATGAATAGTTATAGCTTTCGTGGTAGCTTATATCGTTGTTGATTTTGTTATTGATCTCAAAAGCATTGATTCTAGTTTATTAGGAAACCTACAAGCAATTAACTGTGAAGCAAATCTTTGCTCTGAAGACAATCAAATGAAGTTAATATCAACAGAAGCATTCGTTCAAAGAGATTTATTATCACTCTGCATAGAGTGTAATAGGATTGTTCCTGCACTTCAGATATTTAAGAATCTAAGGTACATGGGCAAGGTCAAAATGTGTTGAAAAAGCAATAGGAAAACTAATTCATTCAATAATATTTCAAAGGTTCAAATAGTGAGAAAGATATTATTGTTGGTTTCAGAACAAACACTATTCTTGATAGAATCAAACATTCAGTGGATTTTGAGTTAGGTAATTGGAATATAGTTAAGTATGATGTGTTAGATGTGCATACAACTAATCACATACTGAGATAGAAAGAAAAAGAAAGGGAGAGAGGGAGAAACATTTTATAGTGGATAATATATCAGTCTATCATACTGGAGCTTATTAAAAACTATTTAGTTCTACTGAACATATTACTTTAAAATGCACGATACATGGGGATCCAGTTGGTTAATTAATTTATTGACAGGCATTATTTACTTCCACTAAAGGAAGCCTTGTGTCAATAGTATAAATTAATTTTAATTTTTGACAGTGTTTGCTTTCCCTGACTTTCTTTTACACTTACTCGATTTGCTTCTACTGGTCAATTTGATTTCTACCCGGCAACCTTCAAAATATGATCTGCTACTTCCTATCCACAACACCAATTCAGTCCTGACCATCAGCCACAGTTAACTAGAAACAGACGTAGAGCAAGAGATGAGTAGGGAAAGGTTGTTGCTCTAAGTACAGGTGTTAAGGAATGCCTTTTAATTACTAATTATGCACAACTGCCTGTTAATTACTAATTATGCCTGTTAATTACTAATTATGCACAATCATATTAAGTAAATATGATATTGTTACAATATTTATATGTACATGAGCAGTCTTAATTGAGGTCTACTTTTTTTATGTGTCATTCTATTGTTGTTTAACCATTGTTATCTGTGTTAAAGTAGGAAAGTTCCTGTGGTGCCCATTAGAGAGATTTACTGTGCTCAAGATTCAATGTTCCTGATACAAACTGTGGAAGAACAACAATGTAATGCTTTATTTCTTCTGCAGAAAATAATTTAGTATACATATCAACCTCTGTAAGATTAGTGTTTTGACCAGGTATAAACATGTTTTAACTGTCATCACAATTTTTAACATGCTGAGTGAAACTCTAAGCAGTCATTTCTACTGCTAGAAACATACATTAATTTTTCCTCAAATCACATACTACCATCTAAAATGAAATAAGATACAATTGGACAAAGTAGACACCAGAATGCTTTTGAATATCAGTTTGCTTAATCAAGACTGACTTGGAGTTAGACTATATATATACTGTGAAGTTAGCAGCTCCTAAACAAGAGTTCTCAATGTAGAAATAAATGTGAACACATAAAAGAAGCCCTCAATTGAGGAAGACTATGCATCCCTGTTTGGGACAAGTTGTGTGACAACATAGAAGTTCCCTTGTTGGCGTGAGAGGTTAGAGTGAGTTGTTAATTATAAAAGCCAATAAATGACACATTGCTCTAGTTGTTTGAGCAGTTCTTTGTTATAGGGTAAACTTGTATACTTTATGTATAATCTGCAACTGTCATGCTGCTAGTATTTAGAATAGTCTTGGGCATTTCTCATGTTGTTATTAGTTTCATTTGGAGGAAGAAGATGTGTTGATTGCTTTCACAGAGTGATGTAATCGACATACTTAATGTTCTTTTTGACTAATTATAAACTGGCTGCTACAGGAAAAACATAGACAGGTGGGAAGTGGGGAATTTGAGAAGACTAATGATCTGCAATAGAAGGACATGGCATATTTATTGTTAGGCCTGGGGGAGTGGATACAATATGGGTGAAAGGAAGAAAAGGAGACAAGTGAGTTGAGATTATTTGAGTTGAAGTGACATGTGACCAACATTGGCTTCTGCCTCTCAGAACTATTTTATGAACTTTTTATATGTAAATTAAAAGAATCAGTTTACAAACATAAACACTGCCATTGTTGCTATATCATAGCTAACTGCTTGAATGGATAAAGCTTGTTTATTGTTATGAATATAAAGGACTAACCACGTGTACATGTGTGTGCATTTATGTGTGATGTATGTGTGTATTTGTGATATATGTGTGTGTATATCGTGTATGTGTAAGTATCATCATCATCATTTAGCGTCCATTTTCCATGCTGTCATGGGTTAGACAGTTTGACTGGAGACTGGCAGGCCGGGGAACTGCACCAGACTCTAGTCCGTTTTAGCTTGGTTTCTATGGCTGGATGCCCTTCCAAACACTAACCACTACAGAGAGTGTACCAGGTGCCTTTAATGTGTCACTGGCACGAGTATATGTATATATATATGTGTGTGTGTGTGTGTTTGTGTGTGTGTGTGTGTGTGTGTGTGTGTATGTGTGTGTGTGGCATGGAGTATGCTCTTCTGTTTTTGTATAAATTAAGAAGTCATACAATATGGTTCTATGACTGAACTCCTGATGTCATCAACTTAGAAGTCGCAGCTGGACTTTATAGAAGTCTCACATGTTTGTATTGTCCCATACAGCCCATATACTAATCAAAGAGAAGAAGGTGGAGACAACACAGTAAGCATGGCTCATTAAAGATCCAAAACTATATAAAAATGATTTATTATTGATAGAAAGTTATTCTTGTTTGCATATCAAAGGTAACATCCCATTTATTGTACATTTTTCTCCAGTGGACAGGAAAACTTGTAGAATTATGACAACACAGTGAAACACCAACAGTTCCTATAATATGTACACTGAGAACTGAAGACACTTGAGTATCTAATCTAATATCCTATTCACTCAGCTATTTTGTTGTATCTTGCATGTTAATGAAATTCATTCATTACTAAACAACAATATCTTCTGTATTGTAAAATGTTTTGCTGAAGAGCTTTTTAAGGAAACACCTTAAATTTGTTTCAGAACTTCAACATCATTTCATCAATCTCTTTGCTTCTTTTTCCATCAACTACTTATTGTCTGACACATCAAATGACTTACAATTCTATAGGAATTACATAATAATAATAATAATAATAATAATAATAATAATAATAATAATAATAATAGTAATTATAATAGTAATAATAATAGTAATACATTCGTCTATTAGTTTGTTTGCTCAAGCTTCATTCATATGCAATCTCAGTATCAGCAAGCTGATGTGCCTTTTGTACATAGAGATCATCAAAACATTTTGCAAAGGATACTTAGCAAATTGATCTCATTCATCATCCATGAGAAATGCAGTTGATGTTGAGTTCTTTCACTCTTGTGTTATAAAATGTTAGAAGAATGTCACAATCCCTTGAATGATATAGAAAATGTTCTCATTGATAAAAATGAAGAGATGTTTGACAAGACTTGGTTTTGGCAGTAGGCAGAGCATGAAATTACATGACACAAAAAGAAAAACGACTCATTTACTTCCTTTAAATCTAATTTCAGATCCTTCAGTGACATCCAAAATCTTATCTGCAGCAAATTACTTGCTAATAGCTACACCCAAAGAACTTTTATTTTACATGCTTTATCGAAACTCTATTGGCAAGAATCTTTTATGCTTATATCTGATATATTTTGCTGATACTATGGATAGTGTATAATTGAAAAATGTTGTATATTAAGTGTAAGCAATGAAGACATTATTTTAATTTTTCTGTAACATCATGAGATGATGTGAGACAAGCCTATGATAACTTTAATGTAAGTTGGAGAATCCAGTTTCATTTAAGCAACCAATATTTATTCCTAGAAAGATATAATACAATTTTGCACTCTACAGGAAATCGAGTCTAATCTCATAAGGAAAATAAAATAGTATAAGTAACAAAACTATTACAAAATAGAAAAAACTTCCGAGAAACCATGTTGAAAGTAATAAAAACAGTAACAATAAGTAGAAGAAAATCAATATGGGCAAAAAAATAACTGCATTACCAGAAAGAATCTTTGTGTATGCTTTTATGCTCCTTGAGGTGTAAAATCTAGAGCCACCTGAGAATTATTCGATTACTTTAGTGGCTTGGGTAGTGTGTTAATGTATCATCTTTGAGAAGTAAAAATGTTGAGATTCTAAATATTTTACTACAGTACAGAACGATAGTATAATGTCATAAAATTGCCAAACACGACTTTTCACTATGTTGTTAATGTGTTTTAATACATGTATAAATAAACAAATTATGGCTCTTACACTTGCAATTTATGAAATACCACATACAATTTTCAATAGTCTATTGAATGTAAAATAGTAATGTTCAAATTTGCTTAAACTCATTATAGAAAGAAGGACAGACAAGTAGAAATCTGTTCAAAAGGGTCTAATGGAAATTGATCATTGAAGATATTTTGCTTTTAGTAGCAATACAGAATCAATGTTATTCTATTATTAAATATAGCTGATAGCTTACTCAGTCATTGAATGTAGTCTCTGTTTGAACTACTTGTTAAACACTGGTTTTATCTGATTAACTATGATAAAGAATCAATGCTACATCAGCTGAATACTTCATTTAGTAATTAAACTAAGTCATTGGATACAATAATTCTTTAACTCAACAACAGAATACATCTGTTGTTAAAAGGCATTTTTGGGTTGTTAAACCTAAAGGTACATTAGCTATTTGATTCTTAAAAACTGTTAACTGGATTATAATAACAACCAATCAAACTAAAATCAATTTTGTATTTACTGGTTAAACCAAACCATATGGTTTAGTTTATATTTAAAATTATGTTGCTTGGAACCCAATAACCAAGTTGATACATCATTAGAAGTATAGGTTTACAGCTTACTATGATTATGCGCTTATCTCTGGAATAGTTATGGGTCAAGGTAAAGATATCTTAACAAATATCATTTACATTTTACAGTGTTACAAATGATTCAATTATTCAATGTCAGCTTTAGAATCTAAAAGTGAGTTTCCATAATTCAATTCCATTGAACTTGTAGGAACAAAAAAATAAATTAAAATAATTCCAGAAGTTCATTTAACCCTTTCATTAGAAAAGCCATGATATAAGCTATGTGAAACTTCTCAATGCACTTTTAAGTTTCATACCTGCACACATTCCTTTATTTTTGTATGCTGTTAATATCATGATCTAAATCGAGCGAGTAGATTCCTTATTTCAAGACTCAAGGTTATTTACCAGCAATAAACTGACTTCAAAATGCAGCATTCTACTGACTATTCCATTTATAAACTAATTAAGATGTTAATTTAAAAAAGAGTATGGACTGATTTTTTTCTCACTTCTCTATTTACCACCTTTACAGATACTCATCTTGCAGAAGAGTAAATTGCTTGTTTGCTGTATCATGTTCGATGTGTCTGACATTCTTACTGGCAGATTTGTGGCAAGCATAACGTAATATTTTTCTTGCAGAAGCGGAATTTTACTGAAATGAGATTTTGTGAATTTGGTTGAGTGTTATAGACTATATATTTGTCTGTAAAATATTTTTAATAATGTGGAAGACTGGGAGTTTAATTTTTTTTACATGGACTATTTATCCCTCCTTTATACCCTGCAAACAAAGCAAGACTGATATCTTCCCAGGAAATTGTGATACATGGACTTGTAGCAGAATGATTTGACATAAGCAAACAAGTGAGAAGCTCTTTTCTTTCCCTCACTTTCATATATTATTATTTTTTAGACGTAGTAGAAAACACTCCATGAAAAGTGTTGTTTCTAAGCTTCACTCTGATTAGTTAGATTTTGAGCGCAATATTGTTTACTAAACAATTGCATCAATCTCATTGGAAAACCAATCAGATATGCTAATTGGGATCATGCATTGTCTTGGCGGCAAAATCCTATTTACATCTCTGGAGCTTACCGTTCTCTATAAATAGGCAAGTTTTTCTCGCCATTCGAGTCTTTTCCACCATGACTTTGTTCATGCATTTCGTTCAAGTCTGCCTAATTCAACTCCAGCATGCATCATCACTCACTTATTTCCTTTTGACTACACACAAGCAATCTTTCTACACCGCAAACAACATATTTCAAATAATGAAAAGGCCACTACCAAATAAGAATTTATTGTTTCCTTGCATTGCACCACATGGATGTTTTAATAAATGTTGAATTATGCCAAAAGGGCTGCTGATCTTTCTTATTCCAAATATTAATGATAACAAGGTTACACTGGTAACCCCAAAAGGAGCTCATGCTACAGACTATTTGACTAAATTTTCTTTGGATCTCAGATTCATCTCAGACAAGGCTAATATATCTTTTTGATGGGGTGTATCAACTTTACTCACTATTTCATCCTCAGATCTCACAGGCATAACCTTTGTTCAGAAAGATGATGAGAAACTTCAGTCATTACTAGATGATCCTTCTTCCCTTGTTTTCAATAAGTGTTTCTCTCAAGTGGTGAGGGGGATATTTGGTGGAATACATTAGGCAAATCACAATGTTCATTCATTCACCAAGGGGCTACCAATGAACAGTTTGATGTACAACACTCTCACCCAGGAGTTCAAACAACATAGTAATCGATTACTTCAAGATGTGTGTGGTTAAGAATTATCCACCATGTACTGATGAGGGTTGGGAGTATTTGAGATGTTAGCATGCCAAGGTTAACCTTCATGTTAAGGCTCACTTAGTGCATTTGCTATGCCAAATGCCTGCTTCTATCATATATGTATTGACTTAACTAAATCTCTTCCTGCTTTGGTGATTGTATTTACTTGCTATACTCAAAGGCTAGAGACTATACCCCTCATAGATACTACACCAGAAAAATCACAAAAGATTTTTGTAGGACATTTTATCTCTTGATTTTGTATTTCTTCTACTACTGCACAAAGCAGAGGCAAATAAAATCAGCAGTTTATGCTTCAATGACCAATGTTACTGGCTCTCAGCAAATGTACACAATGTGCTATCACCCACAGGCTAATGCTGTAGTTAAAAAATTCTATCATCAGTTGGAAGCTATTTCTGTTGTCCTATTTAGTATATGTACAGTAGTGATGGCTGACTTTGGTTGTACTACAAATGAGTTAATATCTAGGACTACACTGTAGCTACCTAGACAGTTAGTATTGCCTCAACCAGATACTCTGTAACTCAACTGGAGCATGTATATCGTCCAATTGAGATGTCACATGGCAGACATTTCTTCAATTAATCCACATCAACAAAAAAGTGTTTCAGTACAACTACCAAAGGAATTAAAAGACTGTACTTGTGCTTTTGCTTGAGAAGATGCAGTCAGAAAACTACAACAGCCACCATATTTGGCACCATCTAAAGTTTTTAGTCTTTAAATATATTGTCCACGTAAAAATTAAACCCCAGACTGTCAGTATTAATTGCCTGAAAATTTTTCTTCCTAAGAAGAAAGCCCACTTCCATTATTTTTCTCTTTGCAGTTGGGACAGATGAAAACAAGAGACAAGTTGGTAATTCTTCACCATCTTTTCAATTTCCTGTATCATCATCATTTATCGTCTGCTTTCCATGCTGGCATGGGTTAAATGATTTGACTGGAAACTGGCAAGCTGGAGAGCTGCACCAGACTCCAGTCTTTTTGCCTTGGTTTCTATGGCTGGATGACCTTCCTAACAGCTACAACTCCAGAGATGTACCAGGTACCTTTAACGTGTCACCAGCATGGGTGCTTTAAATGTGGCACCAGAACCAGCAAGGGTGCCTTTAATGTGTCACCAGTATGGGTGCCTTTAACATGTCACTGGCATGGCTGCCTTTAATGTGTCACTGGTTTGGGTGCCTTTAAAGCATCCACTGGCATGGGTGCCTTTAACGTGTCACTGACATGGGTGCTTTCAATGTGTCACTGAAATGGGTGCCTTTAATGTGTCACTGGCATGGGTACTTTCAATGTGTCACTGGAATGGGTGCCTTTAACATGTCACTGGCATGGGTGCTTTTAATGTGTCACCAGCACATTACATAATTCGAACATCATGTGCTCAGGCCTAAGTGCTCAAGAGCATCTAGTATAGAGCTTAAGGAAGGGTTAACAAATCCATTTCTGAATTTAATTGCTCAAAAATGGCAAAGCCAAACTTTTTTGCACTTTTAAGTGTTACAGTATATCTTTTTTATTATTGCTTCTCAGCATTACTATAGTCTAAACTGAACCAAAACATTGTTTCAAATGCTACAAAACTCATGATCATTCATTAGTAACAGACTGACTTTATGATTCCAGAGAATATTGTTTTGAAGTTAATTACATAATTTTAATAGAAAGTGTAGTTTGACTTCTTCCCTCCTTTTTGATGAGGTTTGTCGAGAGTCACTTTCATCATCATCATCATCCTCCTTTAACGTCTGTTTTTCCATGCAGGTATGGGTTAGACGGTTTTGACTGGAAACTGGCAAGCTGGGGAGCTGCACCAGACTCCAGTCTATTTTTGGCT
>JAOPUL010003388.1:15454066-15464842 GCA_027564515.1 Octopus rubescens | reverse complement strand
TGTGTGTGTGTGTGTGTGTGTGTGTGTGTGTGTGTGTGTGTGTGTGTGTGTGTGTGTGTGTGTGTGTGTGATTTTTTCTTTGAGTTCCATTTAAGTTCTTCTTGTGAGAGTTCAAGCCGGCTGCTAACAAAGCAACAAGACTTTTTGAGCTGAGAGAGTTCCCGGTGTTTGTAAATATGTGGTCGAGTTGGTTTGTTGGTTGAACTGTCAATTCATACACCCAAGTGTGTGTATATATTCACATAAGAATCTCACTTGGAGAATTTTTTAATGTCTTACAAATCTTCACTGTGCATTTTGGCTGAGTGATTTTGTTTGGTAAGGTGACATATTTCTTTTCAACAAATGTAGCTTGCTGACGTAATTGTTTTGCTGAAAATTTTGAGAATGCTGGGTATTTCTTAGTCTTTAAGTCTCTTCATGTAGCCTATCGACATGTATGTAAAGTGAGCAAATGATTTTAGTAAATACATATTTTTATATGGCGACTAGATACTGTGATTAGATCACGTTTTTCCTTCTGTTTCCATCGACCTGACTAGTTTCAGTTATCTTATTTAGTCCACAGAGAAAATAGCAGATTATGGTCATTTTTCCTATCGACGAACTCGAATAGAACTAAATTGGCTGTTCCTAATTTGCATAACACTGCAAGTGCTAATCAGTGTGATTAATTAATAGAAGTATAAACCACGTTAGGATAATTGTGTATTTGCTAAAAGCACATTATTGTAAGCTTAACTTACATATCTCTCTCTCTCTTTCTCTCTCTTCCTCTCTCTCTTTCTCCCTCTCTCTTTCTCAGTCTCTCTCACGCGCACGTGCTCTGTCTTCCTCTCTATCTATCTATCTATCTATCTATCTATCTATCTATCTATGTGACTTTCTTTCTGTGTTGCTAGCTAGATGTCTGTCTGTGTCTGTTTCTGTCTCTCTCCCTCCTTCTCTCCATCTCTCCCCATGTATGTATGGGTGTATGCATAAGTAAACAGGTTCCTGCACAGCTTCCGTCAAAGAAATTCCCCTTCACTGGGTATGGGTCAGCACTAGAATATAGTAAAAGTCATGTGCCCAACACAGCGTAACAGCGTAATTATAAATAAATATATGAAAATTAAAGCAATGAAACAGGAGCTTTGATAGATAGATGGAACGATCAAATCGACTAGTTTCGTCTCTCAAACCTTCTGTGGTTTATCCACGGATTCCATTCTCACAACAAGACGAAATATAACTTACTATTAAAAAATGTATTCATGAGTGTATGTGCAAGTGTGCTTTTATTACATATATCTATGTGTATGTATGCCTGTGTGTATATATGCGATTATGTATGCAATGTGATACGTAAAAGCACCATCTCGTGACATTAATTTCTTCTGTTAAAAGTTTCACCATATCATAACCTTAAACATTCAACAATCGAAAACGAGGAAGTGCGATGTCTAGAATCCCCTTCTTGAACTGTCAGGTCAACAAACAACCCCTGGTGACTTCGTGTGTGTATGTGTACGCCCGCGTGTATATGCCTGTCTGCGTATGTCTATGTGTATATGATTCTGCATTTATGCCCGTGTATGTAAAGATTTGTTGACTATGTGTTTATCAAGGAATTTTTACGTCCAAACGTCCAAAATTTGTTGACTATATGTTTATCAAGGAATTTTTATGGAGGAACACAGCGGCTATCACCACTTACCTTTGTTTGGATTTTTTTTTCTTTTAGAAACCTAGATACCATTGTGTCAGCTACAACCAATTCTGATAGATTGAAAAAGAGAAGGAAAATAATTGATAACGAAAGGATAAAAGGTAAAGTTGATCTCCATAGAATTTGAAGTCAGAACAGAGAAATAGGTACAACGAAAGAATATACTTCACTACGCTAAAGACTCCACAAACTAGCCCACTAATGTCTAAAAATCAGATTATGGCAAATATTTATCAAAGAATCACCCGCCAAAGCTGTTAATGTTACATTAGGACTTTTTTTTTATATTACTCATCTTCGTAAAAGGTAGAATAAAATCTGATTGTTCCCAATGTCGGTTTTAAAAAAAGATTAAAGTCCATTATTTCAGTGTTTCCTGCTCGGCTAGCGTTCTATTGTTTAGACATCATGTACAAGGAAATATGACTGTCAAATAATTATGATGGACAGTTTTTCATAAGTACTTTCTTGCATCGGATTCCAGTTTATTGTTCGTTTATGAAGAATAGATTAGCCTTTACAAATAAGTGCAGTGTATGATATATAATATTGATTTCATATTACTTAGACCTTAAATGTAAAGGGGAGATAATTAAAACTGCGTGGTATTTTTAGCTTCATCATGTCTATAGCTTCAGAAAATTCCGTGATATTTATTACGAATATATCTCCATATTTATAACTTTGTTATATATAAGTTTTCTTTAAAACTTTATAATATTTAGTCTTTCATCATGTGTCAGTCTTCATTCATACTATGTGATTTTTAATTTTTCCACAAGTGTTTATATATATATATATATACATATATACATATAGGTATATAAATGTGTGTGTATATATATATATTAATAATTTATATAAAGAAACAACGGGAACGAACGAAAAACACACACAGTGCCCGTTGCGACACCCTCTTCAGTAAACGTCCAAAAGATCATAACAATTTCACACCATCAACGTTAATATTGTTCAATTTTGGTGGTGCCAGTGGGGTAAGATAACGACCACTGGGCTGCAGCAACAAACAAGGGACAGACAAAAAACGGACAAACAGAACTGAAAATACAAAAGATAGGCGAGAGAGCCCCATGGCACGAGACAAGTAGACAGACAAAACCAAATCGACAGAATGTGGACATACAAACATGTTCAATGCCCTTCCGGCTTTTTTGAACGATACAAATAATACTAGCGCAACTGAGGAAATATCCTAAAGGATCGAAATAAAAGAGGGGGTGAAGAAGACAAGGGGGAGAAGTCGCACACATATATATATATATATGTATTCAAAAAATTAGGGGAGTGGAGATTAATTGTACGTTAATACTTTTATTAAAAAAGTTCGCTACAACATGACCAATCTAAGACTGAAAATTGTTTCAGTTACAACAGCAGCAGAACCGCATCATATGCAGTCATGCATCACACTGCAGCAATCTCATCAGGCTCTGCTCATTACGATGTTTACAGAATGAACTAATCAATAGAAGCCTTAGTATATTGCAGCTCATCAAAAACAAATTGAGCGTTCCTCCTAGGAATACCATTGGAGTAGGTAGAGTGGAGTCTCTTTTCTTATTTAAAAATATATATATAATGGAAATAGGTTCTTATGCATTATCTCTATCAAACCAACAATTGGAGGGTAGTTCAAAGGAAAAAAAGAAAAAGAAGAGAAAAAATTAATATTTTGGATTCTAATTATATAAGCATTAACATTATTGAATATCATAGTCATTATTTTAACTCTCGTAACTAATATAGGTTACTAGTTACATTAATTTCAAATGCTTAAAAGTGTTTTCGTCTATGCAAGCAGTGTAGACCCCGTTCCACTCTAGGGTTTATAAGATTGAATTTAGATGAAAAAATATGGTAAATTTCTTCTACACAGAACTCACACCTACTATTCTCTATTCTATAAGGTTTGGCCCTACCAATTATTTCCCAGGCGATAGAGTATACTTTATTACTATCTTTCAAATTCCAAATTAGAGTACTTAGACTTGTCGAAATTCATCTTACCCCTATGTTTAAAAGAACTTAAACGTTTAATATAGCACGAACTAGCACCGATGTAGAAATATTCATTATTCTCCGAGGAGACCTTACATCTATAAACAATATTTATATACTTACAATTTGAGTTGAGCGGACATACTCTGCTTCCAGCGTAGTCACAATCTAATATATTAAAACAAAGAATGTGTGTGTGTATCTGTCTGTCTGTCTGTCTGTCTGTCTGTCTGTCTCTCTGTTACCTTCTAGCGCCAAAACCACTAAACCGATTTTTTTCAAACTTCACACCTTCATTAGTTTTGTTTACGGGCATGTTTTAAGTACAAAATGGTTTCAAAATTCAACCGCGTAAAAGGGGAAAACCGCGTAGTACAGGTATTTTTTTTCCACTTTTCCCCCTCTGACTCGTGCAATTTCCCACCGATTTTCTTCAAACTTATTGACCGTATTCAAGCTTTTTTGTCTGAGCTATTGCAATATTCAACAAATTACCCGAGCAACGCCGGAAACGCCTGCTAGTTCCTTGTAAAACTACACTTGTTAATAGTATCTAAATCGGTGTCACTAAGATTATTTGCCGAAAAGTTTTGAGTATCGACTATACTATCATTTCTTATGTTAATAATTTTTCTGGTGGAATACTTATTATCTAATATATTAAAATAAAGAATGTGTGTGTGTGTATGTGTGTGTGTGTGTGTATGTGTGTGTGTGTGTGTGTGTGTGTGTATGTGTGTGTGTGTGTGTATGTGTGTGTGTGTGTGTGTGTGTGTGCAAGTGTATTTTATTCTTTTACTATTCTCAGTCATTAGACCGTGGTCATGCTTGGGCACCACCTTGAAGAATTTTAGTCAATACAAATCAATCCCATTACTTATTTTTTAAGCCTGCAATTTATTCTATCAGTCTGTTTTGCTGAACTGCTAAGTTACAGGAACAGAAACATGCCAATACCAGTTGTCAAGTGGTGGTGAGGCACCAACGCAGACACACACACACACACACACACAGACACACGCACATGCACACACACATACACACACACACATATATATATACAAGGGGCTTCTTTCAGTTTCTGTCTACCAAATCCACTCACAAGACTTTGGTCAGGCTGTGGCTACAGTAGGAGACACTTTCCCAAGGGGCCATGCAATGGAACTGAACCCGGAACCTTGTGTTTGGGAAGCAAACTTCTTACCACACAGCCACACCTGCTCCTGAATGATTATTTCTTCAAGTCATCACATGAAACTGTTCCTGTGAATAACAATGCATCCTATAGCTTGGTAGCTTTGATGTATGAAAGCCAGTCAAATAAAAATCTCTTCCTTGAAAAACAGATACGAGTTAGCAACTAGAAGGGCATCCACCTGTGGATTACTGTGAATTACTGCCTCAATAAGACTTGTGAATCCCATGAAGGGAAACAAAATAAGATACAAAATTGACAATGTTGATTATAAACACAATGTTGATTATAAACACATATACACATGCTCGTACACACAAACTCTAATACACAAATACACACACATGCACATTTCTTTTTTTATTAACATGTTTGAAATCATTGTAGAAATCAGATTTTATTCTGAAAATGTATTTACTGTAATCAAATGAATTATTTTTGGTCTGTTTTGGCGGTTTTCTTTTCTTTTTTTTCTTTTGCTTTTGAATATATATTAGTGTTTCCTTTGTATTTCGGTTCCTTGTGTTTCCATATTATTCTTTTGTCTCACATTTCTTCAATCATTTTGATCTTTGTTCACATTTGTAGTTCAATGTTTCTATTTTAGGCTTGACAGTTACCACTCAAAGAAATAAACATTTGTCACCTTCAAAAGAAGAGAAAAATTCTTCCACATCATGACACAGATCATAGCTTTAGGGTTATAAAAAAATAATTTCAAAACAGCTGAAAGAACAAAAAGAATTAAACATCCATTAACCTTGATAAAGAACAGACCAGGCCATCAAAAAACAAAAAACAAAAAAAAAACAAAGAAAGAAAGAAAGAAAGAAAGAAAAACTGAGAAAGATATTTAAAAGGCTTTAGCGATGTGAATGTCTGTTACAAGGCTCTGTGTTCAAAAGAAAGCTCTTAAAATTTACCTCTTACAACTGGAAGCAAATCATTATATCAGATCAAAACATTTTACTATATCATCACCATCATCATCATCATCATCATCATCATCATCACCATATTTGTCATCATCATCTACATCAACATCAACATCAACATCAACATCATCATCATCATCATCATCATCACCATCATCAACTTCATTGTCATCATCATCATCATCATCATCATCATCATCATCATCATCGTCATCATCATCATACTGATCTCCCAGGTGTCTAAGACCCTGTCTTACCTGTTTCATTTTGGGCTTGGTTTCTATACCTGGGTGCCGTTTCTATCACCAGCCACTTTATAGATTGTAATGGGTGCCTTTTATTGTAGCACCAGCACAAGAGAGATGGTTGTGTCCTCAGCACATCTATAGTGTCTTCTCAGTCTTACATTCTCTTTGCTCATTTGCCAACCAGAGTGTGCCAGATGCATTTTATCATGGCACCAGCATTAGTGGGATAGCTTTGCAATCTGTAAGACTGAAAAATCCTCATTACTCTATGATGTGTTTAATCACTCAAGGTAACATATCCAAGAAATTGAATAGAAAGAGAGGCCATGAAGACTAACGAAGAATCAGGATGGGTAGGTAAAGAATTCAAAAGTATGATGTTAGAAATTTGAGTGATAAGAGATAGATAGAAAATGAGTGAGTGTATGATGAATTGTAATTGAGGTAGAGGTAGATAATGATGAGAGTAAGTAATGGATATCATTAGCACATGGCTTAGGGAAGAAAGGGTGATGACAGGCAGTACAGAAAGGTTGATGGTAGGAAGTCATGAAAATTACAGAAAGAGTTACAGCTCAACTAATTAGGAAGAGAACTAGATTAGATGTAATGCAGTTTGGAGTTTTTTTGCCAGGAAAAAAATACTATTGGTACTCTCTTCCTAGTAAAGCAGTTGCAGAAGTATTTAGCCATAAGTAAACTGCTGTACTTGGTTTTTTGTCAACCTAGAGAAAGCTTTCAACAGGATTCTCACTCCTTTATCTCACGGTCACTGCATAAAACTAGTTGATGAGTGGCTGATGAAAGCCATTAAAGCCATGTACAAGGGTGCTGTCTCTAAAGTGAAAGCTAGCAGTGAGTACAGTGATAAATTTAGTGAGCACATAGGAGTTTACTAAGGTGGATCCCTCCTATTCATCAAGTCCCTCAGACCATAATAAAGGAGTTTAAGATCAGTTACCAATTGGAACTCCTCTATGCTAATGACCTTGTTCTTATAGCTGAAACTGTAGTAGAATTAGCAGAGAAATTCCGAGTGTGGTAGGAAAACCTGGAATCAAAAAGCCTTAAAGTTAACTTAGTAAGTTTTAATAAGCAGGAAAACAGAAAGTGCACAAGTCTCTACAGGAAAATGACCCTGTTCAATATGTAGAAAAGGTGAAGGTAGAAATTCCATATGGGGTACCCAGTGTAAAGGTGGTAACGCCAATAATGTTTGAGAAAATATAGATGGTGCAGATAAAAGTTGATCTTGATCACTTAGCTTGCAGACACCTCAAATGGGAAATTCCATAATACTTGAGACCATTCTTATATATTGTATCTTTTGAACCATACATGGATTCCACCTTGAGCTATGACTACTGAAGCTTCTTACATGGAAAGCTTAAGGTGATGATGATGATGATGATGATGATGATGATGATGACGACGATGACGATGACAATGATGATGATGACAATGATGATGATGATGATGACAATGATGATGATGACGACGAGAATGATGATGATGATGATGATGATGATGATGATGATGATGATGATGATGATGATGATGATTGATGATGCATGAGTGTGTGGATGCCCAAGTTGACATGGTAACAAGACGAAAAAAATTCTTTCATTTCAAGATGAAGATCATATCTTCAGTGTCATTTAAAGAAGAAAAAAAAGAAACTCTAAGAAAATATTCCATTAACCTCCATATATATAGAATGGGCCATAAAAAAGAAACAGTCTGAGAACTAAGAGAAGGCTCACAAAATTAGCCTCTTGTGACAAGAAGCAAATCATTACTTTCAGATCAAAGAATTTCACTCCAAGGAACACAAGAAATGTATACAGAAACCATTATTCGAAGCTCCTTGAAGAAAATCTGGAATTTGTAATCAGATTCCAAGTAATATAAAGAAAAATAAATTCCAGATAGAAATTAAAAAAAGACATACTTTGATTTCTTGAATGAATCAAGAATATTTCTTATTTTCCTTAGAGATGGTCAACATAGATTTCAGAAAAGACCAATGGAATAATACAATCAAAATTGTCTGCAAGTGGCAAAATGTGATTGTTTTACTGTTGCTGTTGATGTAGTTGTTGTTGTAGTAGTTTTTTTTAGCCCCAGGCCAGGCCCAACTGAGCATGCCTGTGATCAAAATCACTTTAGTTAGGATAATTCTATACTTTTCTTGCGCATTGCCTCTATAAGATTACATTATTCATTTGTATCTTCCTTTAAAAGATGCTAGGGTTTTAATCTGAAAGAGATTTGGCTGCTATTTCTAGAAAGTTCAATAACTATATAGAGGCTCCTTTATTGGTTTATCTGAACAGATGATTTGGAAGAGATTATGGTATAATGTTTTGTTAGTATTTCATCAACCAAAGAATTCTACAAGATCTTCATCTCTTTACTGGACACATTATTAATTCCAGACTGACAATATACCAACATGGCAATACTCTTAGTCATTTTTGCCAAATATTTCAAAAGATTTCTCCAAGATCATGAAATAGACGTTTTGTATTTTAGCCATATTACTTTGCAGTTGTATGTTGTATTTTTATGTCCACAGTAACATGAGGACCTTAGTCAACTTGTTAATATAACGCCAACTATATGCATTGGCTGTTCCTTACACTCAATTCTTCACTCCTTTTTATGTGTGTGAGTGTGTGTGTTTGTGTGTGTGAATCTCATTGGATTTGTGCCCATTTGGGTTGCCTTGAAAACATGTTTGCCTAAGCTTAGGATGTATTTCATATCCCAATATCGATCTAATATGAACCAATCTTTATATTGTGCCTTTAACAATCTTCAACCATTCGTGATTAGCTGCTACATTGTAGACCATGTATTCTGTCATGTGTGTGTGTGTGTGTGTGTGTGTGTGTGTGTGTACGTGTGTACATGTGAGTGGATGTGAATGTGTGTATTTCTGTGCATTTGTGTGAATGCATGTGTGTATGTGTATGCTTAACAATATATATGAAGTAATTAATAATTTTTTTTATTGACCCCATATAAACAAAGGTGATATTCATATATTTATTAATTAGCAGAATAAAAAGAATAATAGTCTTGACTAGGAATTGAACTTGTGTTGCTGGATCAATTCCCTCCCACCTCTGTTCTCTCGCATTCACCATGGTAGTGTCCTATCATGGTGACCACCCACTTACTGAAATTAATGAAAGAATATAAATATACATATGTATATATACGTATGTATGTATTTACATACATATCTATCTGTGTTTATGTGTATGGATATATATATATATGTATATACTTGTGTAAGTATATACATACTTATGTATGTATGCATATATGTGTGTAGGAGAGAGAGGAAGAGAGAGAGAGAGAGAGAGAGAGAGTTACAAATGAACACAATTGCTTTGAAGTTGTTTTATTTTTTTTATGTTTTGTCATGTAAATAGTGAAGACCAATGAATTGCAATAGTAAATTTTAGATGTGATGATAGAATTGGCCAGAATCTTTGTCTGATCCAGAACCAAGAATGTTCTGCTTTTCTTTCTTTCTTTCTTTCTTTTTTTTGATTGTTTGTTTGTACCTCCACCCCCACCCCCACCATGAGTGATTTATCAACAGATTAATATGCTGGTTTAAAGGTCATGTTTTTATCTAATATAACACACAGAGTTTTAGCCTCTTGAGAAATAAGAGAAATAAGAATGTTGGTGCCATCAAGACAGATGCTTTGAATAATAAATTTATTTATTTATTTATCATTTTTATTGTCATTGTTGTTGTTGTTGTTGTTGTTGTTGTTGTTGTTGTCATTGTTATTTCAGAAGAAATAGAATAACAACGACAATGAAAAACTTGTATTTCAGATTCAGTGGCATTTAGTTTAAGATAGGGATCATTCATATTTATTGATGGTTTTTGATAATAAACAGTAAATCTAGTTTGAAAATTTTGCATCAAAAGGATATGTGGAAAGTACTGAAGGCTTTATTATCATAAGTATAGCTATTTACATTAAAACTAAGTCCTTTGAGGTAAAGTATTGAATTGCAATTTGATCTAGACCTCAAAAACGTCTATATCAAAGTTTAGTTACATAAAAAAATTACATTGGTTGCTTTCCTGCTTTCCCATAGCTTGTTAAACTAAGAGTCTGTTTAGTAGATCTATTGTGCATATCCCTCCAAACAAAACTTTAGACACACACACACACACACACACACACACACACACACACACACACACACACACAGTATCTCCAGGCAAGCTTCTGTCTACTCTCTTCTGATGTCCTCATATCTTCTGCATGATTTCTTGCTCTGGATAACTGACAGAATATTCACTCATTTATTCTATCTAAATTATCAAATACTTCTTTTGTGGATCTTTTGTATAAGATATCCTTTGGTATAAGATCTTTATATAAAGTCTTCATCTCTCTCTCCTTCTTTCACTCACTCTCTCTACCCCTCTCTCTCTCTCTCTCTCCTCTCTCTCTCTCTCTCTCTGTCTCTCTCTCTCTCTCTCTCTCTCTCTCTCTCATTCTTCAATACAAAGATGAACATTTTCTCATTACTGTCATTGGTTTAAAGATTCTATCATCATCATCATCATCATCATCATCCTTTAACGTCCGTTTTCCATGCTGGCATGGGTTGGACGGTTTGACCGGA
>JAOPUL010003388.1:15153208-15166868 GCA_027564515.1 Octopus rubescens | reverse complement strand
AGACTGGAGTCTGGTGCAGCTCCCCAGCTTGCCAGTTTCCAGTCAAAACCGTCTAACCCATGCCAGCATGGAAAACATACGTTAAATGATGATGATGATGATGATGATATATACATATATATACTCTTATTGTGTCTCAGGAGAGTCATAACACCCAAAATAAAGCCAAAATAAAATAACACACACTCTGGTTCAGTTCCACTTCTTTACTATTGGTCAATCAGTTAACTAGTCATAAATGTTAAATATCTGGCTAAATACCTATTTGTTGTTTGTCTCTTCGTCAAAATTCTTTCACCACTTCTTGCAGCCTTATCAATGACCACTATCACGTCTGTTACAGGTCACTTTATTTTGGGCATTATGACTCTGAAACACAACAAAACTTGCTTCAACACACGGGTTCACATAAAGAATCTTGCAAACCAAATACAAAATCGAAGTATATATACCTACTGTTACATTTTCATTATTATGTAGCAGTAGTTGATTAGTCTCAGGTTTGGTAGAGTTATGATCAAAGGCATTCTAGTTGTGTCCATCCCATCTTTTTTGGTATATCTGCACCTGCATTATCCAATGTGTTTTTTTTTTCTAAGTGTGTGATGCAAAGGAGATTTGGTTGCTATTTCCAGTAGAAGAGCAACTGCATAAATGTTCTCTCTTGTTATATTCCTTATTACATATATCTTTTTGTTGTTGATAGATTGGCACAAGCAGTAGAGTACCATGCAAAATATTATGCAGTGTTTAATGTTTAATTATGTCTAGATCCTAAGTTCAAATCTTGCCAACACTGACTTTGCCTTTCAAATTTTCAAGTTCACAAAAATATATCAGTCAAGTGCTGAAGTGACTAAACAATTACACTTCACTCACACAATTCATCATCTTGTGCTTGTGTTAGAATTCAATATCATATATTCTTTTTTATCATCATCCTCCTCCTTTAACGTCCATTTTCCATGCTGGCATGGATTGGACGGTTTCAATAGAGCTGGCAAGTCGGAGGGCTGCACCAGGTTCCAGTCTGATTCGGTTTGGTTTCTATGGCTGGATGCCCTTCCTAATGCCAACCACTTTACAATGTGTGCTGGATGCTTTAACATGCCACCAGCACCGGACTCTCGGAGGTAGCGCTTTTTATGTGGCACCGGCATGGGACTCTCAACGCGGCCACTTCTTGCAACAGGAACTCTCAATGGGACCACTTTTTGCAACAGGAACTCTCAGCACAGCTGCTTCTTGCAACAGGACTCTCGATGCAGCCACTTCTTGCAACAGGGCTCTTGACATAGCAGCTTCTTGCCAACAGGAATTCTCAATGGGGCTACTTCTTACAACAGGAACTCTTGACACAGCCACTTCTTGCAACAGGAATTCTCGACATAGCCGCTTCTTGCAACAGGACTCTTGACGCAGCCGCTTCTTGCAACAGGACTCTTGACACGGCCGCTTCTTGCAACAGGAATCCTTGACACGGCTGCTTCTTGCAACAGGACTCTCAATATATAATCACATTTATAAATATTTCCTTTTAAGTATTAATTGCATAAAACTGAATATGATTCTCACACTAATTGATTCTGTTTGAAAAGGACATTCTAAAAACATAGCAAATCTATCTTGTTTATAACACAGAGCTAGCAGGAAGAAATCTATATGCATACATCCCCACCTACCTCCACAAATGAGGAAAAAATCAAACAAATGGAATATGTAGTAAAAGAGAAAATCAAAGAAAGAGAAAGTAGATGAAATAATAATTATATGAACACCTTCACCAAATGTTATTCCAAGACTGTATTAACCATTGTCACTTCCATTTTCATTAGGCATATTTTGAATATTCTATCTTAACTGCCATTAGTGAACAAAATCAGTTCTACTTGTTCACCTGTTCATTCCATTACTGAAAGCTTTTTATAGTTTCGATTCATAAAAGGTTATATTCTGCTTTTAATCCACCTTATGTATTATTTAAAGCTTTTATGGGCACAAAAAGAATATTCTCTGATCTCCCTTCTTCAATACAATATCAAAATGTTGGATAGCTTCTGACTAATACAAAGCCAATCTAAATTAAACGGTTCATTTAAATAACTGTTTGATGACTTGAAGTTCTTAAGTCAAAATCTTGTAAGTTTATTTTTTAAAAGAAAATGAAGGAACAACAACAACAACAACAACAACAATTGCCATCAATAGTTCACTTACTGCTCAGGATTACACTTACAAGTTAACTACAAATAGTATAAAGACCAGAATCCAAGGAAGTAACAATTAATCTAAAGGTGAAAAGTTGTTGACTGTCAATAAGTCTGAATGCTGTATCTAACATTTCTGGGCTCTTGTTCTTCATCAGAAAGTAGATAAATATGAAAATGTTGTTGTTTTAGTCATAGGTAGTGATAGTCAGATCCACCAACACCTGTGCAGGTGTGGCTGTGTGGTAAGATGTGTGGTTCCTAACCACATGGTTCTGGGTTCAGTCCCACTGTGTGACACCTAGGGCAAGTGTCTTCTACTATAGCCTTGGGTCGACCAAAGACTTGTGAATGGATTTGGTAGACAGAAACTGAAAGAAGCCCATTGTATGTGTATGTGTGTGCTTGTGTGTTTGTCCTCCACCACCACTTGACAAAAGAGACCAATACACATAAAAAAAAAGAAGGAGCAAAGGTCCTTCTTGGGGCATAGGCCCATAAGGTCGTTTTCCCAGATTCTGTGGCATATATATTCACCCCTGGATGGGATGCTAGTCTGTCACAGGAATACTCACTTTTGTCAGCTGAATGGACTGGAACAATGTGAAATGAAGTGTTTTACTCAAGAACACAATGCCTCGCTTGGTCCAGGAATTGAAACCACAATCTTATGATCATGAGTTCAACACCTTAACCACTAAGCCACGTACCTCCACACACACACACACACTCACACTCACACACACACACATATGCACAAACATACATGTGTATGTATAAATTCATAATGATACTTTTTTATTGTGTGTGAATTCCAGCACATATGGACAGATGAATGCAAAAGTTAATTTATCATTTCAAAGAACGACGACGTACAAGCTGGTTCCATCTAATATTCATGTCTTAGACATATAGAAGAGCATTGCTTTGCCAATCTTCTCTAACCTTTATTTATTATTTGGCAATTTATTCATTCTCTTAGTAACTGTTTGTAACAATGATTATCTCATTTATACAATAACTGTTATATAAATCTAGTTTGATAAATACATTCATAAATATATTGTATTTAAATAATGTTTTTTCTCCCTTTTTTTTTTCACACACCCACCACTTAGAAAATATAATATTTAACAAATATAAGATAGAAAAATTGGCAATCAATAAAGTTGGCAATGTTTTATTGCAGTGTGTGTTGTTGAAACTAAAAGAAAGGTAAGTTATTATAATACAAGGAAAAGAACATTTTTCATGCTAACAGAATAATAAATGGCTCAAAATTGCATAAATAATACACAAATCTACTTCAGTTAAAGTAATATTAGCACTAGTATGTTTTATCTCAATTTTCGTCCTGGTGTGGGGTTGATAAGGTCTGCAAATTTGAACATTTATATATTGTCTCAGAGAATATGTGCTATTTTTTATGACACTACACATTGTTTAACCCTTTCCACTCCTATCAGAAGCTGGTAGTGGTGTTTATCTTTAAGGTAAGAACATTTTACAAACAATGTTTAGTAGATTAGAAGGTGTCTAAGAAGATACTATTAAAACGAATATTGGTTTCTGACTCTGGCATAAGTCCTCAAATTTGGGAGATGGGCGTAGGTGATTCAACCAATTCGGTATTTGACCAGTTCTATTTAATACCAACCCCTTAGCGCTCAGATTACTCTGTCAAATGTAATCTTATTTATTCACATTGTTTTTAATTTATCATACATTATCTTGTAGCTTTGAAATTTCGATGATGTAACTTTATTTTTAAAATGACATTGTAGGTAGATATGAGAGGCTGAATCAGGCCAGTTTATACATAAAACAGGTAGAATATTTGGGCTGGATATAGCTGGTTTAACCCTTTAGCATCTAGATTACTCCGTCAAATGTAATACTTATCTGTTCTCATTGTTTTGAATTAATCAAGCATTATCTTGTAGCTACGAGATTTTCACAATGTGATTGCTTATTTTCACAAGGATATTGTAGGGTAGGTGTGGGAGGCTAGATCTGGCTGGTTTGAACATAGAATGTAAATATTTAAACTGGATATGGCCAGTTTGAATACTAAAGGGTTAAACACTAAAGGGAGGATGAAATGAAAAGTTGATCTCAGTGGGTTTTGAACTTAAAACATAAAGTAACACAACTGAATTCTGCAAGGCATTTTGTCCATCATTCTACTAATTTTACCAATTGACCATATTTCAGATTTAACGTTAAGTATTGGCACCGAATGGAAGGGAACACCATATTCTTTACTATGGAAGAGTAACCTGAGCTGGTTGCATGGCAAAAACTGTAGAGTGCTACATTAAATACCTTATAGTATTTAGTTAGATGTCTCTATGTTCTGAGTTCAATTCTTACTAGAATAGACTTTGAATTTTATTCCTCCTTGTTTGTAAAATATAATCAGGCATGGTTTGAATATAAGTTTGTGGCTTTACACTAATGTAAGTAATCCATATTATGGAATGGAAGAAAATTAATCATATAATCATTATCTTTTGTTATTGGATGAAATTTAACAACCTGTGAAGAAGCCTTTATGCAGTTACTTGACTTGCTAGAATTCGCTACTAAGTCTCCTTCACACTGCAACCCTTTTTTAATTTTGTAAAAGGGAAAGGTTTGTCCTAGATTTACATTCCTCCTCATCATCATCGTTTTTACATCCATTTTGTCCATGTTGGCATGGGTTAGATGAGATCGTTTGTTAAGGTAGTATACTGTAGCTAGATTATATATATATTAATATATATACTTTATTTGTGAGTTAACAAGGCAACCAATAGTTTCATATGAAGAGATCTTCACAATTATTCAAGCATGTCACATGGAAGTGCTAGGACTCATCATCAGTTTGGAGACGAGTATTCTCATCTAAAATGGAGATGAGGACCAACACTTCCATGTTGCCTTGTTAGCTCGCAAATAAAGAATATTTATCCACCAATGCGGTGTTGAGCACTCATTCTCACTGTTCAATATTAGCATACATGCACACACACATACATACAACAACTTTTTACAGTTTCCATCTACAAATTTTATTCCCAAGGTATTGCCCAATACTGTGAGATTGAACCCAAAACCCTATGGTTTCAAAGCGAGCTTCTTAACCACACAGCCATGCCTGCACCTATGATGAGGGATTTTTTTAAATATTTGAATTGAGACACACTTGCAGATATAATTTATTCAGCTCTTTACATCTTGATAGAGGGTCAAAGCAGCAGAGTTTGTTTTAATTACGATATAAAGACTGTATGAAAATAGATTAGTGATTTATATTTTTAGCCATTTTCATAAACTCTTCATATCAACATGTTTAACTTTATTAATCATTGTCATCATCATCATCATTGTAACGTCCTCTTTTCCATGCTTAAATTGATCAAATGGAGTTCATTGAGGCAGTTTTCAATGGTGGAATGCCCTTCCTGTCACCAACACACACCTGTTTCCAATTAAGTTTTCACAGAATATTGAAAATAAATAACACTGCTTCTATGACACTGGCACTCATTTGCAACTATCATGCAATGTCAAGACAAGGAGACACAAACATACATATATTCAAACACACACGCACACATGTGTATGTATATATATATATATACACACACACACAAATACACGCACACACACATACATATATATATGTATGTGTATACACACACATATATATATATATATATATATACATACATACATACATCAGGGTTATTTCAGTTTCTGTCTACCAATTCCACTCACAAGGCTTGGGTCAGCTGGGGGCTTTAAGAGAAGACACTTATCCAAAGTGCTACACGGTGGGACTGAACCTGAAACCATGTGGTTGGGAAGCAAACTTCTTACCTCACAGCCATGCCTGCACCTATCCATGCCTTCATATATTATCATTATTTAACTTCATGTAGAAAATTTACTGCAGAATGAAATTTTCAAATCATTAAAGTAGCAATGTATACTAATCTGAAAGAAAATTAATGAACTGCTTGGAGTATTTTAATTTGACAAGAATGAACTCAGTCAATGACTTTATTGATTCAATAATTATATCACTATTTCTCACTTGTATTTGTTTTTAATCACTTCTTTTACTCAAAGTCATTAAGGTGTGTTGTTGATTATTCTGTTTTTCCTTCAGGTGTTCAACAACGGAAAGATACTATTTCATATTATTTCCTCTTCTATATTAGATTTAATATGTCCAAAGCCTTGAGTAGGCTTTTAAGAATGGCTGATGTTTATTAAATATTTATATTTTCATTGCTTAGTTAGAAGAGAGAGGACAGGCCTATGACCCTTTTTGGAGAATTGTGGAAGGAAGGAATGAAGTTATCCTCATACAAAAGACCTGGCTTGAATGATTGCAACAAAGTGGAACCTCACTAAATGCACTCAAGGGCTAAAAGTTTGTGTTAACCCAGACAATAAATTAAGTCCAACACAGCGGTAGAAATAGACCATTTGATAGACTTCCACAAAGTTTTTTTCAACCAAATTTCACTCCCATGGTCAACCTTAAGCTGTAGTAGAAGACACTTACCCAAGGTGCTACACACAGGGATAAAACCTGAAACCCTGTACCTACAGCACACAGCCAAGCCTCTACCCATATTAGCACTGATATCTTTGTTTTAAACAAATGACAAATCTCTCCAGGATAAGACACCAGCTTACCTCAATAACATTTCCTGATGATTGATGATATGGTAATTTATTCCTGATACCGAAGATCTATAGAATAAAGTGTACCTATTCTCCAAATACTCAACAAAACAGCTACAGTGGAATTAAAACCTTGCCTCTATTAGCTGGTAGTCCAATACCATATCTACAGTTCACAAGAGTATGAGAGAATCGCTCAACAGGTTAGAAAATACACAGCCATTATGCAGCAACCACACTGCTTGTTTCTTTCAATTGTAGACCGGCATCATAATGATTTCTTAAATACCTAACCCAGCATAAGTGACACCATTGGCATTGAGACATAGATAATTGCAATAACCTTAGCTTCCAAACCGTACTTCGTCTCTCACTCTTTCTCTCTCTCATTCCAATCCAATTACCAACCAGTAAAAAGACGGATGACTTTTTCAGTTGTGGTTAAGATGACACATCTAGGAAGTTGTGCACTCTGAAAGACCCCCATCAAAAAGTGTTTTTTTGCTGATGCACAGGAAAGGTATGGGTTTCATTTTCCCCTAATGAAGGAAACCAGTCCAGGATGTCTGTGCAAGTGATGTATTTGCACCATAAACTTCAGAAGGCCAATAAAGGTACAGGTCACCTGCTAGAGGTGACCTGCGGGCATGAGAACACCTTGCTGATTTTATATTCAAAAAAGAGATGGGCAGATAGTTATTATACCAAACCTCTTCCCAATGAGAAATGCATACCTTGACACAAATTTAGATAGCAACGTTAGGTTGAGAGTTAAAAATACTTGGGAAGAAATGACCAGCAGAGATAAGAAAATATGGAAGTTAAAAGATCTCTCTATAAGCTGAAGCTTCCAAGCATCATAAGGTGATTTTTATAACAATAATAATGAGGATATAAAGATTTACATCACAGAGGATAGCTGAATGTTCTGAAAGGACAACACCCTGGAAGTGACTGATCAGATTTATAGATGGAGAAGAGCCTCAAGGAATAATATAGCAGATAGAGCCATAACTAAGTAACAAACCTGGAATGAGTGGCAGAAATAGGTTAGCCAAGAGAATTATCTAGAAGCTAAGACAGGAAGCAAATAGTTTCAGTTCTGAACTGAAGCCAACCCTTGGGGAAAAACTTGAACATTAGAACATTCAAACATCTTATTCTCTTTAAAAAATATACAACTTCTGTGCCAAAACAATTGATGGTAATACTATTTTTTTTTCTTTTAGGGTGGTCAAACTGCAAAGAACTAAATTAAATGCATGGGGATAATTTGTTTCTTCTCTGTTTGTTTCTAGTTTAAGTGTTGCTTTTTACTCATCATCAGAAGGTCACTTTAATAGACGATACGTTTCTTGTATGAAAACATAGGTAACATTTTTAAAATATACAGATGCAGGCATGGCTGTGTAGTTGAGAGGTTTGCTTTGCAGTCACATGGATTTTGGTTCCGTCCCACAATGTGGCACCTTGGGTAAGTGTCCTCTACTACAGCCCCAGGCCAACTAATACCTTCTGAGTGAATTTGGTAGACAGCAACTGTGGGGAAGCCCATTGTGTGTGTGTGTGTGTGTGTGTGTGTGTGTGTGTGTGTGTGTGTGTCTACATGTCTTTGTGTTTGTTGCCCCACCCCACTGCATAGCAATTAGTGTTGATTTGTTTATGTCCCCGTAACTTAGCAGTTCAGCAAACTAGAATACCACGTCTATAGAATACCAGATTTTAAAAGAAAATTAGATACTTAAGTTGATTTGCTTGACTGGATCCTTCGAGGGGTGCCCCAGCATGGCTGCAATCCTGTGACTGAAACAAGTAAAAGAATAAAAGAATATATGATAAAATGGAGACAAAGATGCTGCGTTGGATATCAGGCATTACCCTGCTCAACCACATCACCAATGACAGCATTCGTCGGCGATATGGAGTGGCACCAATTGCCGAGAAGCTCCGTGAATCTCGACTGAGATGGTATGGTCATGTCCTGTGAGCCAACGGCAACCTTGCTAAGATGGCGTACGAGCTGACAGTTGAAGGCCGGCAGCCAAGAGGACGACCAAAACAGCGTTGGCTCGACACGCTTCACCAGGACTTGAAAATTGCCGGTGTACACCCCAATCAGGCACACGACCAAAGGAAATGGAGAGACAAGATAACATTGGCGGACCCTGCGATATGATGCGGGACAAATGTAAGGAAGAAGATGATAAAAATAAAAAAAATTTTCTTTCATTTTCCTTGATCTGCAAAATAGTGCAAGCAATATATTGTCTAAAGTGGTGAGCTGGCAGAATCGTTAGCATGCCTGGAAAAATGCTCAGTGACATTTCGTCTGTCTTTACGTTCTGAGTTCAAATTCTACTGAGGTCAACTTTGCTTTCATCTTTTTGGGGTCAAGAAAATTAGTACCAGTTGTACACTGGGGTCAATATAATCGACTTTCCCCCTCCCCTGAACTTGCTGGCCTTGTGCCAAAATTTGAAACTAATATATTGTCTACATGATTGGGTAGCTCTTTTATTGGAAGTCTTTATTTCATTAATTCAAAACTCTATCAACATGTAGAATAAAGGATCATATTTTATAAGGGGCAAGAGAAATGATTGTGATGGTATGGACATGTGATGCACATGAAGATTGGTAGAAAAAAGATGAAATGGTGCAAGTAGAAAGATACTGTGGAAGACGAGGAGTAAAGAAGACATGAGTAGAAGTCATGAAGACCGATTTCAGGATGGTGAGCCCCACAAAGGAGATGCAATAAGTAAGGAAATGCTGTGTTGAAACAGATCCACTTTACTCATACCAGCATGGAAAAACAGATGTAAAAATAGTGATGATGATGATGATGATGATGATGATGACGATGACGACAACGTTGGTGTTGTTGTTGTTGTTGTTGTTGTTGCCATTGGCAGTGGTGATGGTGGTGATGGTGGTGGTGGTGGTAGGGATGATGATGATGATGACGACAACGATGTTGTTGTTGTTGCCATTGGCAGCGGTAGTAGTGGTGGTGGTGGTTGTGGCGGTTATGGCAGTGGTGGTGATTGTGGTGGTGGTGGTGGTAGGGATGATGATGATGATGATGATGATGATAAAAGTGGTGACTATGAGGATGAAGTGGATGATATTCAACAATTTTAAATATTCCCGTATAACTTGTAATAAATTTCCCAAAACAATTATTATCTTAACCAGTATACTGTTTATAATAATTTTTAAAAAATGGTAAAAAGCAGATTAAGGCTTTGTGGACAAATAGACAGACAGCATTCTGAAAATGCTGTACATAGTATCACTTGGATGACAAATATTGGACTCATTCTTTAGAGCAGCTAAAATACGCAATAAATCAAAACAATGACAAGACAATAATATGCACCAATCTCATTCATGGTAAAAAAAAAATCATTTTTGCAAACACTTTGTATTTAAATGAATTTAAACTTTAAATTTAAAACAGAAAATGATTAAAAGAGGAAAATTTTCTGAAATGATGTGACTGCATTTATGAATGTGAAAAATGGTATGAAATTCGTTTTGGCAACAAAAAAAACAAAAGCTGCTGCTTTTACCAACTTCTATTTGATTTTCTCATTTATCATAGCAGAAAATCATCCCTTCTAATTTGGAACAGCAAATAAAACTGCTTCGTCCTATGAATATGGCAAATAAAAATAAAATTAAAAATGGCTAGTTGACAGTTCTAATAGGCAGAAATAATGGAGCCATAAAAGAATTCTTTATGAATAAAGAGAAAAGTTAAAAAAAAATAAAAGGAAAGATTCTATGAGTTAATGGCAATAATCTCCAGTGAATATTTAACTCTTATTCCCACTTTATGAAATATGTAATCATATAAGTCTATTGAAAATATGATATTCAAAAGGAATCTCTTAACAAGTAAATTAAGTGTGCACACATTAAAAATATAGATGATTTGTGTGTCTTTATAAATGCATGTATGAGTTTGTTCTTAAATGTTAGTTACATTTTAAAAAGGATGATAAAAGGCTGAAGATATCCTGGATGATGTGTGTGTGTGTGTGTGTGTGTGTGTGTGTGTGTGTGTGTTTGCAAGATGAAAATGTGCACTAATATGCAAAGTTGATTTCATCACATTTAAACATATTTGAATATGCATTAAAGGTGCATGCAAGTGTGTAGCTGTGAATGTGTGTGTGTGTGTGTGTGTGTGTGTGTGTGTGTGTGAGCACATGGCTAAGGATCTGTGTAGAAGAAAGTCTGTGGAAATAAATGTATTTCTGTTACAATGTAACTCTGTGGAGAAAATAAAAACAGCAACAAAAAGCAGATAAAACAAAACAAAAGCAAAGTTGTAATGGCCTCAAATATCAATATCATGATATGTGAGAATGTACAAGAAGAGAATAATGCATTTAAATATGCTTCCATTGTTACTACCTTCAAACTTTGCTTCAGTTACCATCTTAATGTAGGAGAATAACAAAATTTCTCATTATGCATTTATTGCATAATTTGTTTCATACATATTCATAAGGATGAGAAAAAGAAAAGAAAAAAAGACAAAAAGAAGAAGAAAGGAAATAAAAAAGTAAAATTACATTAGATGTTATACATTGTTTCATTGAAAACCATTTGAATTTATTTTAACTCATTGAATAACATTTACAATAAATCTAAATAAATTTCCTTCAGAAAATATCCAAAACAGTCTGCATAAAATTGCATGCAATTTGGTATAACCTTCAATTGCTCGAAACTAGAAACCAACAGAACAGTAGTTTGTTTTTTTATGGTTTTCTGGTGGAATGGAATGGGAAAGTTACAAGAATTGAGGCAAGTAAGCCAATAGAGTCACAGAGGAGAGAAGAAAAAAAAGAGCAATAAAATTTGAAAGTATAAAAGTATTTATTATAAGGCCAAGTTAATTAAAGAAACTTCAAAAAAGTTTAATGACTACTTCATTATTATTCAAGTGCCTCAAGAGAATAATTCACAATTTCATATTGCTAAACTCTATAACTATTAACTCGCTCCACTATCATTCTTCTTTGTTCTCGTATTTCCTCATTATATGCAATTTATCTCCTTGTTTCTTCTTGCTCATTTTTCATTTGTTTTATCTATGTCGCCAACATCTACGTGTATAATAAATGTAGAAAGGCACCAATGAATAACTAAACTTTGATCCTTTAAACAGAATTAGCTTCATATTAATTTTACGGCTGAATCAATTTTGTACTTGATTTCTAAATATCTTCGTTAAATGTAAAGCTTCCGAAAAAGTGTCACAATAGTCAATACAGTACAATGTTAATTTTTGAATTTTCACTTCAAGCCATTCTGAATGAGAGAAAGATATAAAGCAGTTGTTCAAGAAATTAGTTTTCTTAGATAATCATCAGGAAAACTTCAATAGCTACATTAACCCACGAAAGGTTTGAAAACAATATTAAATACAGAATATGATATATATTTCTGAAGTTCTACATGTTTTACAAGTGACTTGATTAAGATTATGTAGGGAAAATAAAACAAGTACATTTTGATAATCACCAAAACACACGTATGCTGTTATATTCACATTTGTATTTTATTCTGATAGTATTATACATTCTAAAGTGTCAAAAGACTTTGTCACGCACCCATGTCACTCTATTCCATCTCAATGACAGTTCATAGAACATGCAGTTCTCAATTTTACAGGTTAAATATATATATATATATATATATCATTTATTAAATGAGAACTCATAAAGCAGGAGCTATTTTCTTATGGCAAAGTGGGGTAATTTAAGATGCTTCATGTTCATTTATTGATAACAGAATGACACACTGAACTGAAACTAGTACAATGGTACTGAAGAAAAGAGATTGGGGATTGCTGACGTTTCCAAATGTTGGCTCTGCTGACAGGTGAATTCATCACCTCAAGCATTGATTTTGGGCAGCTTATTTTGAGTAACATGCAAATGTTTTTAAAAATTAATAAAAAATAGTTCGTTTTTTACTTTGATTTCTGTTGCAGAAAATTCTCTTTTAAATCAGAAACTCGTTAATCAGAAACATGGAAAGCAAGAACTACTTGTTTATGATCTCACAAAATACAACAAAAGTGATTATAACAGTATATGCATGTTTTAAATGGCTATTATAACTGTTCCATCAGATAATTTATTCTGAATAGGCGCAGGCATGGATGTGTGGTAAGAAGCTTGCTTCCCAACCACATGGTTCTGGGTTCAGTCTCACTGCATGGCGCCTTGGGCAAGTGTCTTCTACTATAGCCTCGGGCCAACCAAAGCCTTGTGGGTGGATTTGGTAGATGGAAACTGAAAGAAGCCCATCGTATTCAAGGAGCTTCCATCTATTTTACTGGAATAACTTTGCCTTTCCTCTTTCCAAACTCAAAGTGTGTACCATTAAAATACTGGAATCAACTGAAATGACTATATCCTCTCACAGAATGTGTTACCTCTATCTAAGAACTCCATTGGAGTTTTGCAAACTGCATGGCAACTGCACTAGTGTTAATGGTACAAAATCACCCAGTACACACTGTAAAGGGATTGAGGTTATGAAGGGCATTCATCTGTAGAAACCATGCCAAAGCAGATATTGGAGCATGATGCAGTCCCTGAACCCATTGGATCCCTGTCAAACCATCCAACCCATTCCAGCATGGATGTTTAACCCTTTAGCATTCAGATTTCTGTGTCAAATGTAATGCTTATTTATTCACATTGATTTGAATTTGTCATGCATTACTTTGTAGCTTTGAGATT
>JAOPUL010003388.1:14978284-14981214 GCA_027564515.1 Octopus rubescens | reverse complement strand
CACACACACACACACACACACACACACACACACACACACACACACACACACACACATATATATATAGAGAGAGAGATGAGTAGAAAGTACTCAGTATAAAATAACGTAAATATTGTATTGTAGTGCTGTGAACACTTTTGCTATTCCGAGTTCCGTGTAAGTCACTAACCACGTAATCCACTTATATAACAATCATCATATTTATAATACAGATGGTCAGTTATGGTTAAGAATTGGGAGAGTTAAAAATATGGGGAATATTAACTGCAATGAACTTGCCTCTTATTGGTAGTGGGGACATATACGCCATCTCTCATTTCTAAGACCACTGTTGATTCCAATTAAAAACATAATCCAACTCGTTCTTCCCCTTTGTTTTAATATTCTCCCAAATTTACGTCCAAATATAGATTATTTGCCAAGACCCCATGCCTAGACGCAAAAGTTTCAGTAGCAGAAATGAAATTAGAACTCACATTGTTCATACTTTTCCGATGCTCTGAGTAGGTTGATATATTTGCAGAATCGAGTGGCAGAAAAAACTTATTCTGGCTGAAGACAACGCTGATGTTTGATCAATAAAATAAAGAACCAGTCAAGTACTGGTATTGATATATGAACGACTGTACTCCCACTCAAGTTTGAGGCCTTGTGCATAAGATACATATCTTTCATAGTAGCGTAAAGAAAGTGGAATGATCTCAACCGGAAATAAAAACTGCACTGCGTACTCCATCCACATGAGAGCATTATAATTTGGTCTTTGATGCTCATCAAATTGTTTAAAAGAATATCTAATAGGTTGATATCATAAACGGCAACATCTCGAAAAACAAAGTCTGCGACCTAAGTTTCACTCCTGTCCACAGTTATTCTGCTTATTTTGTTAATCCATGTATGAAAGGTTTGAACGCCACAACTCATATTCTGATTCTATTTGAAATCAATAGGAGCTGATTACCAGTTGTGATGGTTATTTCTGATCACGAAAGGTCAGACAATCCACTCTATTTATTACGATAATACATGAGATAAATAAATATTTATTCATATTATATTGACTAAAGAATTTCTCTGTAGTTTTCTTTTTAGTGAATAAGTAAGTCTTTTTTCTGTATATTCGATTAGATACATTGTGTTTTCTTTCGTTGCTGCTAGTCATATTTAACGTAAAAAATATCCCCAAAACATTTTGTATATCTTTATATATTTGAGCAAATAACGGTGTGTATATGTATGTGCATGTGTGTGTGTGTGTGTGATCTTTGTGTGTACTTCACTGATATTTTCTTTTAAATGGGTGTATAATTTGTATGTCTGCATCTGTTCGCTTGCATGTGTGCGCGTGCATATGTATATAGGTGTATGATTATATATTTTTGTAGTAATATATGTGTGTATATTGTATTTATGTATGTATCATTGTGATTCGCTTTTAAATGACTGTATGTTTTGTGTGACTGCAACTATATTTGCTTGTATGTGTGTTTATGTGTATGGGTGTGGATGGATTTATATATGTGTGTGTGTGTAAATAAAGTATATGTATAAGCAGAGGCTTCAGAATACATGCTTGTAAACGTGTAGATGTGTGTATGTTTGCGTTCATATGTGTGTTAGGGATTGTTATTATATATACATATATATATATATGTGTGTGTGTGTGTGTTTGTGTGTGTGTGTGTATATATGTATGTGTGTGTGTGCGTGTATGTAAATGCGCATATAAGCTGTATCTCCTATATGAATGTATCTCTTTCTCTCTCTAGCTATTCTATATCCTATCCATAACTGTCATTCGTTTACATTGAATTGTTCATTTATATTGGATTCTAGTCCCTTGACAGAAAATGTGAGCAAGAATGAGATTGAGAGACAGCGAGATATATATATGTAGAGAGAGAGAGAGAGGTGAGAGAGAGAGAGAGAGAGAGAGAGTGACAGAGAAATGGAAAATGATCGAGGGGGAAGTGAGGTGAGATAGAGAGCGTAAGTCTGAGAATGCCAGAAAAAAAGTAAAAACAAAGAGAATATGATGATATATAGAGAGGTAGGGTGTGTACGTATATGGGTGTTTGCCAGAAAGTAAGATAGAGAGAGGAATAAAAAAAAAAACGGAGGGGGGGGGTGTGCATAAAAAACAAAGTGAAGAAAAGCCAAAACAAAGTAGTAATAGTATTGAAGCAGTAAGAACAGAGAAAACAAGGGTCCTATATAGATTCGTGAATTGTGCACACATAAGAATATAAAAAGAGAGAGAAAAGAGAGGGAGAGAGAGAGGCGGGGAGATGAGTTAAAAGGGAAAAGGATAAAGAGAAAGAGAAAAAGAAAAAGAGAGAAAACTAAATTGGGAAAGAAAATAGAATGATGCAGACATCTAAAGAGACACTATTTCTACGATAATGGAATTATTCTCTAGACGGAGGAACGGAACGATAAGTAGCTAAAATTTAATTTCACCGCGTATATGTGACGAATGATAAAAGAAAGCCTAGCAGACGATTTCAACTAAGAAAAATGGCGGTGGAATGTAAGAAATAATAAAAGGAACTAGTGAAATAAATAGAGATAGAAAAAGAAAGAAGAAAGACGAAAGAGATAGGCAGAGAGGAAATAAAACAGAGACAAAAATACAAAACATACTAAACTTTTAAAGGTTACCCAAAATTGTCCTTAAAATAGGTTAAATCGAATAGAATTATAGGAGAAAGCAAATGCTCTGTGAGGGGATAAATAAAGAAATAAAAGAAAAATCGTACGGTAGCGAACTTAAAAATTATATTAATAAAATGCTAAGAAAAATTCTAGAAACAGCGATTGAGAGAAAGAAAATGAAATTATTATAAGAGAAAATAAAGAAAACAGGTGGTTTCACAAGAATCACACAAATAGATGAGGACAATGTTTCCAATAACAATGACGATAATGCT
>JAOPUL010003388.1:14968284-14975784 GCA_027564515.1 Octopus rubescens | reverse complement strand
TGGAATACAAACATATTAGAAAGTAATGTCGTCTCGACAGGGAGTATGACAGTTCGAACCCTGCCCTTGTGCTGGCCAGTTTGTGAGATCTACGGCCCAGGGTGCATTTATATCAGCCAAATTTCCATTAAATCACACTTCGGTCCTATGTTAAACTGAGAAGAACGAAGGACCAACGGCCTATCTACGTGGTCGCACTTGCTGTTGATGAAGATGCGGATACAGTGTGATCCAAGAATGATGTGGCACCTATTCCTGTAAGAAATAGCAACCAATCGTCCCTCGAAAACATATTTCAGCTTCATGTTAAACTGAATAGGTCAGGGAGAAAACGAGATATCGCAATTGATGTTGGTAAAGAAACAGATAAGGTGTGACATAAAGTTTATTTGTTTGCTCCCTCGGCTACAAAATAGCAACGAAATCTCCCTCGAAACACTCCTCTCTTTCTATCTATCTATCTATCTATCTATCTATCTATCTATCTATCTATTTCTATCTATCTATCTATCTATCTATCTATCTATCTATTTCTATCTATCTATCTATTTCTATCTATCTATCTATTTATCTCTTTCTTACTCCTTTAAGTAAAGGGTTATGATTTAAGGTTAGAGTTTATGGGTAGAGCCACAGTTAAGGTTAAGGTTCATGGTTAAAGTTAGGATCAGGGGTTAGGTTTAAGGTTAATCAGAGAAAGAGACGTTGAAAAACTTGAATTAGTAAATTTATTTTTTACATTAAAAGTACAAAACTCTTCTCATTGTTTATCAAGAACAATGAGCAGTAAAAAAAAAGGTCACAAAACAATGCACAATGGAGAAAAACTCTTCAACTGCGAAGTCTGTAAAAAATCTTTCATCAAGAATTCGAATCTTATTATCCATATAAGTAGTTACACTGGAGAAAAGCCGTATCACTGTGAAATATGTGAAACAATTATAATAATTTAAGTAAATTACTTTGCCAAGGTAATTTCTTGAGTCTTTAGTGAAGTTTATTTTGGCTAGTCAAATATAAAATTAAAACTCAAGTAAAGAACTAATTATACTAACACATGTGAAAAGGATAACTAAACTTACAGTACCCTGTTTAATCAATTAAAATTATTACATAATACACATTTTACAGAAAAGGAAAAGTTATCTGAGGACTGAATAGTAACTAACTCACTCTTTATGCTAAATTAACCTCCATGGAAAAATATTCTGCAATGAATACTACAAGAATTTAGGGAGAAAAACTAAAAGGTAAAAAGTAAAGCATAAATTAGTGAAAGAAATAAAAGAGTAGCTATAGAACATATCACAACAAGCATGGATATAAGCCAACAAAGGAGCCTCTATGCAGTAGTTCAAACTGCTAGAATTAGCCGGCATAACTACCTCAAATCATATCTTACTGTCTTAGAAATAAGACACATTTAGATAATGTCACTCTGGGTATACTGCGCCTAGAAAAAATATGAAATGGTCTTGACTGATAAGTCTTTGATCCTTACTCCTCTCTGTTAGGACTGACCTGAAGTTAACCACAACAAACTACTGAATAATGCTGAGAGTAATTACTTGACAAATAATGGGGGGAGAAATTAAAACCCTACCAACAGCAGATCTTGAGACATAAGACCTATGTTTACAGACTAAGATCAACTTATAATAAAAACAAACAAAATTAAAAGTCTGTAAGCAGAAAAGAGAACAAAACAAAGAGCCAAAATATTGTCTGAATTTATCACAAATCCCTAAGATTGCATACATATTAGTAATTATTATGATATTTGTGAAAACTAGCATATCAAGATGGAGAGCATCTACCCAAGCGGATTAATCTTTTATTACCAACCAGACTGAGATAACTTGTAATATTGTGTCTATGTCAAAATTATAACTTTGATCAAAATTTCATTAAAGTGTGAATTATATCATGAGATTTCAGTTGGCCAGTGCCAATGTAATATACTATTAAATAATTTAATAAACTTCTCCAAATCTTATTATATTAAAAATTAATTAAAACACATAGGCAGTCTATTCATTAGAAAAAGTCATGAAAGAATTAACCAATGAGCGTTGCTTGATTAAAAATAGCAATCACTAATCACGAGCAATTATAGTGAAAATAAAGTTGGTAGCTGACAGAATTGAGAGAATGCTGGAGAAAATAATACCTTCTGGTGGTATTTAGTTACATCCTTTTATGTTCAAATTTCAAATCTCATGTTCTACATTGATACAATAAATGCCATTCAAGGATTGGAGTCAATTTAATTTGTCTGGAACAGTGGTTTCCAACCTTTTGTCATCATAATCCTTTGATTTTGATTTTGGCAAATCAATCATTTTCGCTAGTGCTGTTTTTTAAATACATACTCAATAGGGCACACTTAACATTTGACATTTTTCTTTCGGAACATTTTACATTTCATCAAATATTTCAAAAGTAAAATTTTTTCTTCATTTTTGTAATTCATTCAAAATTATATCACTCTTGATCTATAACCTGCTTTTGATATTTGTGGCCTTGTGATAATGTAAGAAGCCATTAATTATAAGGAAATTAAATGTAAAGTATTGATACTGTGAAATTTGTGATAGAATGAGAGCAAGGAAAACAAGACAGAAAAGGTGAACATTTGATTAAAACATAATTTATGTAGTCCTTGACTACTCACCTGCCACTCTGTCACGCCATAATTTGAGCTTTGTCCTAAAAACAATAACTCTTCCCCCATCAAATCTTCTTGTATGTCCTGTAGACTTTGCATTGTCTTTGAATTTTTTGCAATGTTTCTAGGTTCCTTCTCCTAAAGAGTTATTTCAGAGATCCAGGATAATGACTGCTTAAATTTTTTTTCTAACTGGCTGATATCCAGAATCTTTAAGCATACTAAATTCCTTAAAAGTACTTCTCACATAATTATATATCTATCTTTGATGAAGTTGATTTTTTTTCTAATTATTAACCAGTTAGAATTTGCATCGTAGCTCTACTCATGTGTAGAATGTTGAAGTAGTTTTTGCCAAGTAAGGCTTCATTGAACATTTAAGGTAATGTTTTACACATGCATAAATATCAAATAAAAAAAAATATTTGACGTTTGCTTGGACCTATAATGTTTAAGCTTTGTGACAAGTTGAAACAAGAACAAGTTTGTTACATTATCTAAGAGCACAACTACTTTGTTATGATGTTATCTCAATTCTGCATTAGCTAAGCTTTCAGTAGATTGTAAATCCTGTTAGTCTATTTCCAAGTTGTTTCAACCAAACTCACTAAACTCACATGATTTCACTGAAGTTGAATAAATTATTGACACTCTCTCAATGAAGAGAAAATCATCATAACGTCTAAACAAATAATTTGATATAAATGAAAGTTGGTTCAATAGAGTACTGTGGCTATCAGTATACACGTATACAACAGCTCTTCTCTTGCTAAATATTATTATCTGTCCAGTATTTGTGATGGTTAAAGTTTTGATTTACAAGTATTTCCCATCCATAAAGGAATAACTAAATATGGGATATAAAATATAATGCAGAGAAGAAGAAAAAACTGTTTTAGCTTTTGTGATGAATAATTAAACGGAAATTTTGACCTAACAAAACATGACAAGCTGTTGATCTCAAAAGCTATTGATTTTGGAATATAAGTCCTACTTTTTTTTTTTCTGAATAAAAAGGATTAAACTTCCCAATTAAGTGATTAGAATTGTGTAACAGAGTGACAAAGTATATCTTGAAACTGGATTAAAAATTAGATGTTGCTGTATTAATGAGAGGAAAAGGAAAAGAAATTGAGACATAGAAAATCATATGACTCTTAAACAAGAATATAATCATAGAATTGTTAAAAATCATGTGAAGTTTATTTAACATTAAGTATCCATAATACAAACTGCAATGTTATTCTCAAAAATGACAACGCAATTCTCAGTTCACTGAGAAATCCAGTGTACAAAAAAGGTGTTCACTAAGGTTCTGTTCTTAGAGCACTTCCTTTCCATTCATTATCAAAAGAGTTCGAGACTTGATGGCTACAGAAATATTCCATTCTATACTGGGCACGAAGGCCTGGAATTTTGGGGGAGGGGAGTAGTCGATTTTATCGACCCCAGTTCGTAACTGGTACTCACTTTATCGAATGATGGCTACAGAAATATTGATATGTTGATGGCCTTTTCCTTATTGCATAGAATATTTTAAACATGGAAAAATAGACAGTGCTGGATTAACCATTATGCAAAATAAGCATATGCTTAGGGCATCAAGGGAAGGCATCATAGAAATGGTAAATGGTTTACTGCACAAAAGAAATCACTTTAAACTTGCTAAAATGATATTTGGAATGTGTTATTTCTACTAACTATAGAAGCAGATGTGTAATGTAGGATTAATTTTGAAGATCTGGTCAAAGACTTTGCAATTAAAAAAAGTAGGAGAAAATTTTTCAAATATAAATAAAGTGGAAGTATACAAAAATAAACATTATTTTCCATCTTACAGTTAGTTTTGTTTTATTTTGAAAAATAAAAATTCATTTTATGGTTTATTATTGTTTATATTTTGAATTAGATATAAATGGGGACACCAAAATATTTTAAGTGCTTAGGGCTTCTATGGGTTATAATCTGGCCCTGTGCAGGGACCAAGTATATTTAGTTCCATGCATGTGCACTTGAGACACGGAAACAAAATTAACTAGTTTTTAATAACTTAAGCTTGATTTTCTGGAATTCCCCACATTCCAAATGACAAAGTACACACATTTTACTTTTACTACCCATAAGAAAGAGGTCACAAGAACTGATTAGCATATGATTTACATATGATTCCGAAAGTTTAATCAGCACAGTAAGGGTTAAGGTTCACTTGTCTACGCTTACCTGGGTCAGAACGAAATTCATTAAGGTAGATTTTCTATGGACTGATGCTTTACCTGTTGCCAACAACCCACACCCGTTTCCAATTAAGGTAATATTTCCTCTACTCAGGGCAGCGAGCTGGCAGAATTGTTAGCACATGTTCTGAGTTCAAATTCTGCCGAGGTCGATTTTGCTTTTCATCTTTTCAGGGTTGATAAAATAAGTACCAGTTGAGTACTAGGGTTGATGTAATTGACTTAATCCCGCCCCCAAAATTGCTGGCTTTGTGCCAAAATTTGAAGGGAAGTTATGGAAGAGAGAGACCCAGGAAGACCGATCTCAAAATACTGAATCTTATAAAGGAGATGACAGAGGACAGAGATATGTGGCGTATTGCTGTACTCGAGAAGACCCGCCCACCACAACAGAATTGAGATCCTAAAACCAAGGTGCCATGTAAAAAGCATTGGTGTGGGTACTGGAGGCACATAAAAAGCACCCAGTAAATTCTGTAAAGTGGATGGCGTTAGGAAGGGCATCCAGCTGTAGAAACCAAGCCAAAACAGACTATGGAACCAGATGCGTCCGCTAGTCTTACCAGTTCCTGTCAAGCCGTCCAACCCATGCCAGCATCGAAAACGGATGTTAAATGATGATGATGATGATTTTTCTTTACTCCTTCAAACAATGAAACAACTCAATAGCAGGATATGTTTTCCTGAAAGATTGCAAATTGCAAGAAAACAACACCATTTTGTATGATCAATGATGTTTGTTGTTGGTCAACATGCAAAGATCAAGGCAAGGAGAAGACACAAACACATACATTCACACACATACACACAAGCAAACACACTAACACATGCACACATACGTGCACATGCAACAGGCTGTTTAAAAAGTTCCTGATAACCAATTTAACTTCACAAGGCATTGATCAGCTTCAGCTTCTAATAGAAGACACCAGCTGACAGAGCTTTTGCAGTGAGCATGAATATTAATGCACATGCTTCTGAAGCAAGGTTCTTCACTACATGAGCCATGTCTGAGATTATGTTCAGTAAAATGAGGATCCAATTAATCAATAATTAATAATGTTTGCACTGCTTGAAACGTTTAGTTCCTGCAGCATTAGCAGCATTAGCAGCAGTAGCAGCACCACCACCAGCAACAGTAGCACCATCATCAGTAACAGCAGCACCACCAACAGCAGCAGTAGCACCAATACTACCAACAGCAGCACCACCACCACCAACAGCAGCACTACATACAGCACCACCACCACCAGCAACAGTAGCACCTCCAACAGCAGCAGAACCACCACCAACAGCAGCATCACCACCACCACCACCAGCAGCACAGCAATGGCAGCACCACCACCAGCAACAGTAGCACCAGCGCCAACAGCAGGAGCACCACCACCACCACCAACAGCAGCAGCAGCAGCAGCACCACCGCCAGCAACAGTAACACCACCAACAGCAGCACCACCACCACTACCAACAGCAGCACCACCACTACCAGCTACAGTAGCACCACCACCACCACCACCACCACCAGCACCACCAGCAGCAGCAGCAGCCACACTATCAGGTTACAAATGTTATTTAAACCCATTGATGCGGAGCTCCATACTTCATAGCCATTAGGAAGTAAATATGATCAATAAGCTAATCACATGACAGAAACGGGATTCTTTAGATGAAAGCCATGTGATCTGGGATTGAAACTTGATTTTCATGTTAGTTAGAGGGGGCGGGGGTCTATCTCTCCCTACTTCATTATTAATAATAATAATAAAACCACTGGCACCAACAACTACTGATAAATGAGAAGAACAACAAATATAGTCAACACAAATAATATCTACCCCACACACACACTATATATATATATACATGTGTGTAGATATGTGCATGTTTATATGTGTGTGAGTATAAATGCATATATGCACACACACACACACACACACACACACTGTATATATGTGTGTGCATGTATGTTTTTATACACATGTGTGTGTGTGTATATATATGTATATCTGTATGTATGTTAATGTATGTACATAAGTGTATGTGTCTGTGTATATATCATCATCCTTTAACGTTTGTTTTCCATACTGGCATGGGTTGGACTCTATATATATATACTGTATATGTGTGTATGCAAATTTGTGTTTATACATATGTGTGTGTATATGTATATCTGTATGTAGGTAAATGTATGTACATAAGAGTGTGTGTGTGTGTGTGTGTGTGTGTATTTCGCTTAGGCATTGTAGAACTCAATATCTGTATGCATTAGAATGAAATGTGAGACGAGTATAGAGCAGTAATAAGAAAATGAGATGACAAAGGAAAAAAAATGGTAATGTTAGGAACTTCATAACATAACCATTTTTTTTTTCCTTTGTCATCTCATTTTCTTATCATCATTCTGATCCTCCTCATACACTTATATATTTAAATTATATGCATATGTGTGTGAGTAAGAGCAACAGAGTGAGAATCAGAAACAGTAAAAGAGAGATTAATCGGAAATGAGAGAGAGAGAGAGAGAGAGAGAGAGAGAGAGAGAGAGAGAGGGGGGGGAGAAAAAGAAGAGAGACTCACTTAAACTGGCAGAATATATCA
>JAOPUL010003388.1:14945793-14958064 GCA_027564515.1 Octopus rubescens | reverse complement strand
TTTAGTTATAACAGGAGAAGGCTTTGGGCTTAATTCATACTTGCATGGGCAAAATGAAACTAACAGCCTCTCCCTCCTCCCCACAATGCCTCCGTTTACTCAACCCCACCCCTGCTCTCTTAAGCACCAGCGTCCACCAGGACCATCTCAACGCCCACCAGGGGGCAGTAGCACCCACTTTGAGAACCTATGCTCTAAATCAATGAAAAATGAGCATTCCAACCATGACCTTCTTGTCTTTTCAAGTGTATCAACGATGACATTATCTAATGTGTCCTTTTCCCACTATGACAGTGTATGATTTAAAGAAGATTTGTCTGATATTTCTAGCAGGTTGGGTCACCAAGTTGAGGCTACTTGTTGGTGTATGAAAATAATAGTCAAAGCCTTCCTTTTCTAATACTGCATTTCACAAAATCTACACATATGTCCCAATGTTCAATAATGATAAAGTAGCCTCTATAGGGTCATTCAGCTTGCAAAAACAGCAGCCCAATCACCTTCAAATGACACACTAGCATCTTCAATAAAGAAAAATACACTAGATGATGTAGTTCCTAATATGCAAAAAGACAATAACTTTCAACATGCAAAATTAATCATTAATTTAACTTCATTCAATCAGTCCCATAGTCTAGCAGAGATTAAACATCATTAACATTTTCACTACCTTCTGCATCCACTGATTACTGATAAACAGAATTAAATAGAAGGATGTTAAGAAAATATTCCCATTTCTACCTCAACAGCCATCTCTACTCCTCAGAATTGTTTGGTTTTATGACACCTCCAATCAGACACCCTGACTTACTCATCTCTAATCCCCTTGCTATCTATATTGTGTCAATCACTCAAGGCTATACACTCACCACTTTGCCTAACCCTTACTTCTCAAAACATTAACCCTCTAGAATTCCCTCCCTGCACGTTTTCCTGCAGCTGTCAGCTTACAACTATTTAAGAGCAACATTAATTGTATTGATCTCACCAAACCAAACTAATAAAAACAAAATATATAACAAATACGGTAGAAACAGCTTCTTTGATTAACTTGTAAAAAAATTAAGCAATTAAATAGTTAACTTATCATTCTTTTTTTCTTCACACATTCACTCTCTTCATTTTTTTTAACAAGCCATATAACAAGCTTTCTTTTAATAATGTCATACAATATTACTGGGTTTTTTTACTTTTAATTTTTTTCTTTTACATATACATCTTTCTCGTATTTTCTGAAAATGTCTGATAGTTACGAAAAGCAAAACTATTTTTGTTAAGCAAAACTAAAAGCAGCGTCCACAAAAGATCAACTCCAATACGACATGATCGATGTTATATGGAAATATATAAAAGTAAATTGTAAGATAATGGTTGTGATAGAGTAAATTATATTCAGAAAATAGATAAACTTTGTAGAAATGGCTCAAAACAAATTGTATGCCATAAGGAAGAAGCGAAGTCTAACATCTCAGAGAGAAGACTTGATCAAAGAGAGAATGGTTCTACCTAAAACATTAACCTTCTTTTCTTCCTTGCAGCATAAACAATATTCCATTGTTTGAACTATTTGCTTTGTCATTTGCTGATGTAGAAACTACAAGTTTCCTCAAATTGTACAGTATTATTACATGCAAATGCATTGTCAGTTGTGAATGTAAGTAAATGTAAAAATATTCTGATAAAAGCTGTGTAAAATAAAATGAACAAGAAATATCAAGAATAAAAAAAATTGTATCATTTACAACATAATTATTATGAAAAGAGTCATCATAGTTTTAAAATAGAGTACTGAACACTTGAAGTTTTAAAAGATCAGTTCAGCAGCAAATTTTTTATCAAATTGTAACAAATAGGTAATTTTTCATAATTTGGCATAACTGTTTAGAAAATATACTATTTTATAGTAACTGCTTGGGATATTCCCGCAAACAAGAAAATTCAGAAATTAGAATATATATATATATATATATATACAAGATCTACAAAATATACTTCCGGCATGTGTTTATCTTATTGTACATGTCATTTTTTTCTCGGTGCATGTATTGACTGCTGTAATAGATAAAAATGTGTCTTTGCTATTTGCTAACTAAAGCTATTTTTGTATTTTAAGAAAATTAAATGACATGAAAGAAAATACATATTAATTTTTATTCTCATATAATTTCTGGATATAATTATTTCCTATAATGCATTGGTGTATCTCATGCAAATAGTGTGTAATATATATAAGTGGGTAGGTGTAGTTGAATGGATAAAATATTGACAACTCTAGCTTTGTTGTAAAGGAAAGAAATTTTTCAATTTTATTATGTGCTTAGCAATTGTGCACTTACTAATTGAACTAGCATTTTTTTGGAGTTTATCTCTTCAGATTCTTATAAACACTAGAAACAACACCTAATAAACATAAAAACATGAGGTATGCATCTATTTTGTGCTTACCTGTTCATATTAAAAAATTTAAATGGTTACAACGACGAGTATTCCAGTTGATCCGATCAATGGAACAGCCTGCTCGTGAAATTAACATGGAAGTGGCTGAACACTCCACAGACATGTATACTCTTAACATAGTTCTCAGAGAGACTCAGCATGACACAGAATGTGACAAGACTGGCCCTTTGAATTACAGGTACAACTCATTTTTGCCAACTGAGTGAACTGGAGCAACGTGAAATATAGTGTCTTGCTCAAGGATACAATGCACCACCAGGAACTGAACTCACAATCTTACGATCATGAGCCAAATACCCCCTAACCACTAACCACATGTCTTCACTATAAAATATAGAAGCTCCATTCAATAGTTCAGGCTCAGTTTAAGGTAGCTACCAAAGAGGGATTCTGTTACCCTATTACCCTAAGGTCAACAAGATTTCAAATATCTTTAAAAGAATTTATTTAAAATTTAACCAATATTTCTTTTTTTATTGTTTCAATGTTTGGATTGTGGCCATACTGGGGTACCACATTCAAGAGTTTTGGTCAATTATATCAACAAAAGTACTTATTTTATTAACATTGTAAGTGATAAATAGCTAAGTCCCCATTTATGTACAGAAACATACCATAAAGTTTTTTTTCTTTTTACACACTTTTTTCTTTTTGCCATTTCAGGTATGTGATGAACTTTTGCAGATATATGATGGGACTTCTGCACACTTTTCAGCGACCAAATTACATAGACAAGGCTTTGGTCAGCCTTGTGAATGAAGATAGAAGCCAAACCCATGTGGTTACTGAGCAAACCTCTTAAGCAAATGATTATATCTGGGGAAAAAATATACTCTGCGATTATTTGTCTTAATCTTCAGTCTGTGGTTGTTAAATCAAGGTATAGTAGAAAATGTACAAGAATGTATCAAGAAAATACTGAACACCTTGTGTAGTAGGACTCTTTATTGTTGTTTCTTCTACTACTTTTCTACTCTCCTTCAGTGAAGAGTGCATTAAATATTACTCCTGTTCCATGGAGAGTGATAAAAACTGCTCTTGTATGTACTTTTTTTCTGGTTGTTATTGCCATATAGACAGCTTACCACTCCTCTATACAACATTTCTACTAACTCATTAAAACCTGAATGAACTAGTTGATTTTAGTATTCATCAAATCATTTGAACAGAAAATTTCCACAAATGAGAATGGAATAGCTATTAACTATCAATAAAATAATTTCTTTCCCTTGCAAAAATAAAAGCTAGTATAGAGAATTTAATAACGGTTTAATGCTATTCTTCAGCAAAATACAAAGTTAAAATATTTTCAAATTTCCATACAATGCTTACAGTTTCAAACAAATTAGTCATTCAAAAAGGAAAAGATAGACTGCAAAAAGCAAGTCAGGAAAAGGGGAAAAATCATTCAATACAAATACAGGAATCACAATCAATGGAAAATAATTATGAGTTAATATCAAATCACATTTGAAAAGATTACATAATATATAAATATAAAGCAAAGTGAAGGAGTTTCAAATAACACATCATTCTCAGGGATATAAAATGGTGTATGTCGTACATAATAGTTTTACATATCTGTTTTATTATATTTAATATCAAAATGACTGATTGAATTAATTTTCTAAATAAACATTAGGAATTTTGTGAACAGGAAGCATATGGTCTCATAAATTCTGTATACCATTATTTTAAATGTTTTAATTAGCAATAGAGCTAATGGGGGTAACGTAAAAATAATAACTATACTACATAAATTAAATACTAAAATGTTATGGATCAATGATGTGATTCATTTTACACTAAACACCATTAACCCTTTAGCATTTAAACCGGTCATATCCAGCCAAATAATTCTACATGTTTTATGTTCAAATTGGCCAGATCTGGCCTCTCCCATCTACCTTTAATGTCATTCTAAAAATAAACAATCACATCATCAAAATCTCAAAGCAACAAGATAATGCTTGATTAATTCAAAACAATATGAATTAATAAGTATTACATTTGACAGAATAATCTGAATACTAAAGGGTTAATACATAACTAAAAGGAATCCTACACATTTTTTGTTTTTGTTTTTAGTAATCTTATTTAGTTCTATTTAAAGATGTCAAAGGTACAGAGGTTAAATACTTAGAGAATCTTCACAAATCAAAGACATTAAATATATTGTCTGAACTTAGTCTCTATCTCTATATAATAGAGACTAGGTTTGATGTTGGGGTCAGTGAAATGTGCTGGAGTATTTATTAATGCTTTGCAGTATTTATTCTGGCAGTTTATGTTCCAAGTTTAAATTCTGCTCAAATCAACGTTGCCATCTCTCTGGGGTCAATAAAATAAAGTACCAGTCAAGAACTAAGGTTTATTTAATCAACTATCTCCTTCCCTTCAAATTTCTGGTCTTGGGTCTATTAAGAAATTTTTATTTGAACACAAGTCTGAATGGTAACCAAATCCTTTACACTATAGTTTATCAATCAATGTTTGCTACAACATGAAATCATAAACTTTAGAAAAAAGGTAAGAAATAACAGTACTTGGTGAAAGCATTTGTTTAGTTTCTTCTTTGCTTCTTCAAGCTGACATCGCAATCCATTAATTTCATCGATGTAGTCAGATTTGTTAGTGTTCAGTTTTTGAGTCAGAGAATTTAGAATGTTGGTGTCTGCATCTCTGAAAGTAATAGAATATACCAAAGAAATTGTTTGTCATAAACTACAGCATACTACAGGTCTAACATAAATACATGTGCAAATATATTACATTTAACAAAGACATTCACAAATGAAAGAAACAAAAATTAGCAAGAATACATTCACCCCCACCCTATGATTTGAAAATAGCAGCAACAAAATAAATTACATAACAATGAAGATAATTTGCAATCTTTTAATTCAAATCATTATCATTTTAACATCCACCCTTCCATGCTTCATGGAGTTTACTGAAGCAAGCTCTGTAGCAGGGTGTCCTTCCTGTCACCAACTGTCACCTGTTTCCTAGCAAGATAATATTTCTCCATGACCAAATACGTTCTTGCAGAATATTGGTAACAAATGATATTAGTTCTATGACAATCATTTACAACTATCACACAATGTCAAGACAAAGAGACACAAATAATCACAGACACACGACAGGCTTCTTTTATTTCCATCTACCAAATCCATTCACAAGACTTAGGCCAGCTTGGGGCTATAGACACTTGCCCAAAATGTCATGCAGTGGGACTGAACCCGAAACTAAGTGATCGGGAAGCAAAGTTCTTTGTCAAGTGACTGAATGAAGCCCAGCATATGTGTGTGTGTGTGTGTTTGAGAGTGTATACCCTTATCATGACATCATGTGAGGCTTATAAATGAGCATCACAAGTTGCTCATTTCCAGTGTTCTATAGAAAGCATGTCTGGCCATGGAGAAATATTACCTTACTTGGAAACAGGTGAGGGTTGGTGTCAGGAAGGACATTTGGTCATAGAAAATCTGCTTCAACTAATTCTGTCTGACCCATGCAAGCATGAAAAAAAGGGGGGGGGGAGTAAATGATGATGATTATGATGTCTGCAATAAAGTTTTCAGATATTTGAGAATTTGTGAAATAACAATATGTCTGGATTACCAGTGAGTTCACCATAGTTTCTATCTCAGTGGACTGTGCATTACTTGTGTGTTACATTGATGGTTATAGTCTCTGTCTATCATAAATCAGTATCCAGTACAGATAATCTACTCCTGGGGTGGGGTCCAGATAGGTAATCAATCATAACTTTTATTATGGATCATGGATAAAATTTGTTTGTAACTGTCTAAGACATCTGTTCCTGTCCCTCTGTCATACTTTTACCTCCTTAAATAACATACCCCACTCAGTTGAGGAGTCTTGTCTTGCAAGTACTTGGTGGCCTCAGTACTTTTGTAAAGTTTGATACTTATTCTATTGGCTTCTTTTGCTGAACTGCTGGGTTACAAGGATGTAAACAAACCAAAACCAGTTGTCTAGTGGGGTGGGAGACAAACACACATCATTTAATGTCTGCTTTCCTACATATATTTGATGAACTTCCACACAGAGATGCTCAGAGATGCACATATCAGCCACTGAGAGACATGCTCAAGTGGTTAAGGTCAAGCAACTGACAAGTAAATCTGTGGTATTCAACAAAACATTTGCTATAATGATATTTCTGCTTCAGCAACTCAGTGCTGAATCTGTCTGAAATGTAATAGAAAATAGGTCAGTTTCAAAATATTGATGTCCAGGTCACAAAAGCAAAGTTTGAAGGGAATAGTAGTCATTTCCTTTGATTTCTAGACAGAAGCAAATAGAAAATAACACTTACTGACCAAAGACAAAAAGAAAATAAACATTTTCTTACACAGTGATATAAATAAATAAAACTGAATTATTAACTAAATGAGTTGAATTTCATCCTACCATCTGGTCAGGTGTTCTTGGGTTTGGTTAGCTTGAGAAGAGCATCCATCAAAATCCTGCATAGCATTTGGAAGGTCAACAAGGTAACATCTCTTGCTTGTATTGAACTGGTCAGTGAAGGCCTTTTTCTGGATGGTGGACTTTCTGGAAATAGCAGCCAGATTACCATCTAATCATAATGTATAGCTTTCAAAATGTGACAAGATGACCGTGACTGAAAGTCTTTTGACCATAGGTATGTTTAGGGGTGACATGCGTCTAAATAACCAGCAGCAGCAGCAGCAGCAGCAACACCTTCACCACTACTACCACCATCACCACCACCACCACCACAACAACAGCCAATGTAGTAATTATTAATGAGTTCTGAGCTAACATGACATAACTTGTGTCAGTTCAAATGAAAATTGATTTTTTTTTTTTTTTTTATTTTTTTTTTTATGCTTACTGAAAACTATTGTAACACAATAGAACATCAAACTAACGAAGTGAAATTAATGATGATGAGGAGGGGGAGAAAGAAGAGGATGAGGAGGATGATATAAATAACTATGCATATGTATATGTGAGTGTATATATATATATATATATATATATATGCGTATGTCAAGGTATTTATATCAATTTGTATATATATATATGTGTGTGTGTGTATGTGTGTGTGTGTGTGTGGGTGTGTACATACATGTATATATATATATGTATGTATGTATGTATGTATGTATATATATATATATATATATATATATATATATACACACACACACATAATACATATACATGTTTAAGGTACTTGGTGAACCTGTTTGTGCTGGTGCCATGGCAAAACACTGGTACTGGTGCCACATAAAAGGCACCCAGTACACTCTGTAAAGTGGTTGGTGATAGGAAGGATATCTGGCCATAGAAACTGTGCCAAAACAGACAATAGTGCCTGGTGCAGCTCTCCTGTTTGCCAGCTCCTGTCAAACCATCCAACCCATGCCACCATGGAAAATGGACATTAAATGATGATGATGATGATGAATGTGATGATATTTATACATACACACATTACACTTTTTCTAATTTTAGTCCATGGGCTGTGACCATGCTGGGGCACAGCCAATTGGTATTGCTGCACCTTCATTAAACCTCCTTTAATAGTTTGTATTTAGTTAATGAGGGACTTACATGCTGCCCTCATTTGTGCTTCCTCTTGTGAAGTTAGTTTGACAGTAGAAGATTCAGTTCTGTTTTGAAGACATCTATATCCACCCCATGTAGGTCTCTCAAGTCCTTCAGGAGGATATTGAGGAGCTGTGGGGCCTTGAATCCCAAGTTATTGCAATATCTGGTCTTGCATTTTGATGGTAGTGGAAGGATTTTAGGCCCTATGCAATGGCACCCTATTCTGGCATTTGTATAACTTTCAGCACCAAAGTTTGTGACAATCGTTTCCAGGATCTTCCAGATGTATATTACAGCATATCTTTCACACCTTTGTTCCAGAGAGTACAATGTTAACTTCTTGACTCTTTCCCAGAAGCTAATCTACTTCATTGAGGAGACTCCTGTCTAATAAACAATAGATTTCTCCATAAAGCTTATTCTTATGAATATTAAGCAACAATGTATCCAATATTAAGAACTTGTTTCATTCTTTCTCTATCATTTCTCTATATTTTTTTATGTCTTAATATTTTCCATTCTCTTATTATGAATTTCCATATTTCCCCTTTCTGTTTCTTTCCATGACCATCCCATTTTTTCATGCTTTCCCTATTATTACTGCTACATTGCACACCTAAATGCCTTGTTAACCCTTTAATATTTTAAATTATAGAATGTCAATATTTGTAAACTTCATTTTGGTCAAAATATTTGACACCTACACAGGTAGTTTAGCCGTTAAGCATTTAAACCATGCATGTCCAGTCCATATATTCCACCCACCTGTTTTATGTTCAGATCAGCTAGATCTGGCCTCTCTCACCTATCCTACAATATCATTCTAAAAATTAACAATCACATCCTTGAAACCTCTAAGAGATAATGCATGATTAATTCAAAACATTGTGAATAAATAAGAATTACATTTGATAGAGTATTTTGAATGGTAAAGGGTCAAAATAAAGCCTTCAACCATGTCAAAAGGCAGTACCATGAAACTCAGAGTAATGACTATAAAACTCTCAGATTTAATCGCTGCAAATAGTATTACCTTTGTATGCAGATAGGTAAGGTTTGCTTATCGTCCAACATATGGCCATCCAGCTATAAAACATATCAGCATAATCTTATGTGTGAAGAAATCATTAGGTTCATCCATTGAGGTGACAAGAACCGTCTGGTTATCCTTCAAGATGACTGATGACTTGTGTTTAGTGACTTTGCTGAAAGTGAAGAAGAGTTGTGCATCAACAACCTCACTCTCTCTCATCCATCTTCAATCCAGTGATAAGACTAGGGGAGACGGATGTAGTGGATAACCAAGATGTCTTGCCTCATCATGCTCTTTGCACTCCTGCATTGCAGCAGCCACCTTCCTCTCCATTGAACCATGAAGACTTCTTCTGCAGAATCCACAGGATGAAGTCTTCCCATGCATAGGTAAGCAAACCCTAATATGCTAATTAACCTGTAGCTGGGACCTGACAGGTGCTGCTACTCCAGGTCGGAGAAGACCTGGGAACAAATGTGGTTAAGAGCTAATTCCATGATCCTCAAAAACCTCGGAACACCCAAACCAGGGTCTCACTGCCAGATCCAGCTTAAACCCAAGAAGTAGCAAAATGGAGTTCCATTTATTTACTTTCCACAACATAATCTTTATAAACTATATGCTGATTATACTAAATGAATTAATTAATATGTAGGTGCAGGCATAGCTGAGTGGTAAGAAGCATGCTTCCCAACCACATGGTTCCGGGTTCAGTCCCACTGTGTGGCACCTTGGACAAGTGTCTTCTACTATAGCTCCAGGCCGACTAAAGCCTTGTGAGTGGATTTGGTAGACGGAAACTGAAAAGAAGCCTGTCGTGTATCTATCTATCTATCTATCTATCTATCTATCTATCTATCTATCTATCTATCTATATATACACACACACATATATATATATATATACATCGAAACACAAAGTTAAGTGAATATAGTCATAACTTCTGTATTTTTTTTTATGTATGACTTCACCTAACTACCTTACAATGTCACAACTGAAGAAAGTACGATTAATACGATATAATTTAAGGTAATTTGCGAGTTTCATGAATGAGAGAAATTATGTACTGATTGATGGCCCTTGTTGCGAGATTTGTAGTGTGGTCTTGATTTTCGTAGCTGAGAGATTAATCCCGTATTACTGTGAAAACAGGTTAAGACGAGTTTATAACTGCGTCTTCTAGCAATTTCGACGTCCACTCTTGAGTAACGTCTTCCACATATTATTCTTTTTGAATTTGATTGCACCTGTTATGCTATTATAGCATCTAATTTACATTTTATATATATGTATATATATATATATACAGACACACACACACACACCTACCCATATATATATATATCTTATCTCTTTTACTTGTTTCAGTCATTAAACTGTGGCCATGCTGGGGCACCGTCTTGAATTTTTAGTCAAATGAATCGACCCCAGTTCTTTTTTTTTTTATTCTATTGGTCTCTTTGCTGAACCGCTAAGTTACGGGGGCGTAAACACACCAACACTGGTTGTCAAGCAGTGCTGGGGGACAAACACATATACACACATATATATATATATGATGGGCTTGTTTCAATTTCCGTCTACCAAATCCACAAGGCTTTGGTCAACCCGAGGCTATAGTGGAAGACACTTGCCCAAGGTGCCACGCAATGGGACTGAACCCAGAACCATGTGGTTGAGAAGCAAACTTCTTACCACACAGCCACGCCTATATATATATATATAGTTGCTAAGAGATTATGACCAAGCCTTTCACAAGATCGAGAGGCTTGGAGAAGAGCCATTAGGTAAAACCCGTCCAACCCATGTTAGCATGGAAACAGACGTTAAACGAGGAAGAAGAAGAAGAATACACACAAATTCAAATAGAGGGCTGAAAGGCTACAAGCTGTAATACTGAATTACCGGGTAGGTAAAAATTATTATCAAATTAATGAATAGAGGGATCACGGTGAGAGCCTGTATTACTAGAAATAGGAGCCAAAGCTCCCAGCTTGTTAAATTATAGTCTGATATTGTATCGGCAGGGGACGCAACCATCCCCATCGGTCGAGACAGCAACGTGATTCATTGTACCTGGGTTTAGAAGAACCCTACTTCATCCTCAGCAATGCTAGGTCACTGCTGTCCGACCCGATTAAGTGATTGATTCCCCGCCAATACATATAAACATAAATAAATAACACATCTAAGCTGGAAGCTTTAGCTCCTATTTCTAGTAACACAGGCTCTCTCCATGAGCCCTCTCTCCATATATATATATATATATATATATATATACATATATATATATACATCGAGAGTTCAGTTGTTAAGAGGCAGCCACATCGAGAGTTCAGTTGCTAAGAGGCGGTCGCATCAAGAGCTCAGTTGCTAAGAGGTGGCTGCATCGAGAGAGTTCAGTTGCTAAGAGGTGGCCACATTGAGAGTTCAGTTGCTGAGAGGCGGCAGCATTGAGAGTTCAGTTGCTAAGAGGCGACTGCATTGAGAGTGCGAAACCTTTTCTGGCAATACAAAGTGCCAGGGAATGCAAAATATGAGTCTCAATCGTCTCTGATATATATTTTGCGGGAAGTGTGAAGATATGTTCTCGGATGTGAGTTCCCACTCTACCTCGCTGTGTAAAATTTCCCCCACCGCTCTACGAAGAAGGTTCAAATGCACTATGTATATCTATTTGTTCTCTGTAATTGTCTGTATGTCCCTGGTCTATATGCCTCCTTGCCTGTCCCTGGTCTATGTCTCGTCTATCCCTGGCCTATCACTGGTCTATATGTCTTGTCTGTCGCTGGCCTAGATGTCTGGCTGACTATACATATATATGTATATATATAGATATACACATATGAATATATACACATATGTATATATGCACATATGTATATATATATACATATGTATATATACATATATATATATACATATGTATATATGTATGTATATATATATATATATATACACATGACAGGCTTCCTGTATGTTCCATACCCCCTTGCCCCTGTCGTTTGTCCCTGGTCTATGTGTACCCCTATCCCTATCTCTGACTGTCCCCGGTCTGCACTAGCGTCGAGAGTCCGGTGCCGGTAGCACATTAAAAGCACCCAGCACACACTGTAAAGTGGTTTCTACGGCTGGATGCCCTTCCTAATGCCAACCACTTTACAGTG
>JAOPUL010003388.1:14825322-14839289 GCA_027564515.1 Octopus rubescens | reverse complement strand
TGAACCCAGAACCATGTGGTTGGGAAGCAAGCTTCTTACCACACAGCCACGCCACGCCTATATATATATATATATATATATACAAATACACACACACATACACACACACATGAGGTGCATTCCAGAAGTTTTGAGACATATTTAAGACAGGCAGTTATAACTGTCCTAGATTATTGTCATTTTAGTATATTATTACTATACATCTAATAAGCTAACCTGCCATCTTTTGTTATTTCAGATTGAAGGTCAGAGCAGTAACAGCACTTTGAACACTGCTTGTCACAGCTGACTAGTTTACACAATGCAGTCAGGACATGACGACAATTTGGAAGCTTACTATGCAATAAAGTTTTTGTGTTAAACTGGGCAAAAATGCTACAGAAATTTATGAAATACTCCAGACTGCTTATGGATTAACTTGTATGAGCCAAGCACCTGTTTTCTGCAGGCACAAGAGGCCAGGTAAAGCAAGACCACGAGAAAGCTCATGACGATCGACTTTTTTTACAGCAAAGGCATCATCTCCCTCTACTGGGTTCCCTCTGGTCCCACAGTCAACAAAGCGTACTTTGTGGAGGTTTTGATGGGGTTTAGGAAGATATTTAATCACAAAAGGCCAGAGCACTTGCACTAGTGCACAATTCCATCCTGGTAACCAATTATTTAACAGAAATGGACATCGAAACTGTCCCCCACCCTACGTACAGTATCTACTCACAAGGATTTGGTTGGCCTGAGACTATAGTAGAAGACACTTGTCCAAGCTGCCACACAGTGGGACTGAACCTGGAACCATGTGGTTGGGAAGCAAGCTTCTTACCACAGCCACGCCTATGTTTATATTATATTACACATACATGTAATTGGAATATTATGAATAAATTAGATAGATGTTGCCAGTTAAGTCAGAACATTAAAATTTCAATTACATAATTACTCTCTAAATGTAAACTGATCTATGCCCATTATTTCATTGATTATAAGCTAACGTTAAAGATTTTGATACACAGATCATTAGAAATTTAATGTCTCAAAAAATACTAGAATGTAATAACTGAACATCAAAAACATGTTGAGATAAGAGTGTGAGTTGGTCAAAAACTGATATGTTGTTGTAGAATGTCAATTAGTATTTGGTCAGATCTTCTTTGGCTTCAATGACTGCCTAAATATATTGTGGCATAGAGAAAAACCATCTTGTGACAGTACTCAGGTGTGATGTGAACTCAGATGATCTTCATAGCTCACCTGCCATTCTGCCTGATTACTGGGACACAAATGGATTATCTTCTTTTTAGCTTTACCTCATGGATTTAGATATGTGATGTATATGCTGGATACGATGATAGGAAGATGATTTAGCTAAGCAATTTGGGTCAAGATGGAAAAGAATGGTGCAATCAAGACAGAATTGGAAGCGCATTGTGACCAGTGGTGTATAACATCTGATGGCATGGTCGATACTGTGATATATATATATATTAAAATAATAATCTAATGTTATTAAACATAACAAATTTGACTCAAATCATTATTATGTATGTTCGTAGAATTTTGTTATTTTATAATTATACTTATAGAAGGAGCAAACCAGCCCATTTAATCCATTCTACACAGAATTGTTATGCATCATGGTGGCATTCTTGCCAAATTGAGTTGTTACACAGCCTTTTTCTCTGTCAACAATACTAATTATTTTTTAGTCATGTTTACTATATCTCTATTGTCAATGTATCAATTATTACTTCACTGAAACATGTTCCAAGAAAAGAAAAATTGTGTTTAATTTCAAAGTATTAAACACTTCATGTTTCTTAAACGTGTATAAATGACGAGTTTATATTTAATGTATTTATTGTCACAGACTTGTACATATGGTTAAGAAGTTTGTCTTGCAACCTTGTGGTTTTGTGTTAAATTCTATTATTTGGCACCTTGAACAGTTGCCTTCTACTACAGTTTCACAAGGACTAATGCTTTGTGAATGAAATTTGAGGGACAGAGACTGTGTCAACGCCCATCATGTGTATGTATGTGTGTTTATCCCCACTTGTCTTCACACTGACACTGTTTAGACAGACGTGATCTTTGTTGCTGTCCCACATAAGCAATATAACTCGTAACTTGCCAGTTCAATGTACAAAGACCAATGGAATAAATTACTTTACTTGAAAACAAGTGTTTGCACCAGGAAAGGCATCTCACTGTAGAATATTGCCTCAAGAAGTTTCATCCAACCCATGTTAGCATGGAAAAAGCAGATGGTAAAACAATGAAGATGACATTGTGAAGTGTTGTCAGAAAGGAGTTTGAGAATTAGCTAAATTCTTATTTAGGTGCAGGTGAGGCTGTGTGGTAAGTTTGCTTCCCAACCACATGGTTCTGGGTTCATTCTCACTGTGTGGCACTTTGGGCATGTATTTTCTACTATAGCTTTGAGCCAACCAAAGCTTTGTGAGTGGACTTGGTAGACAGAAACTGAAAGAAGCCCATCTATATGTATGTGTGTGTGTGTCTCCCACCACTGCTTGACAACCGATGTTGGTGTGTTTATGTCCCCATAATGTAGTGGTTCAGCAAAAACGACCAATAGAATTAGTACTAGGCTTTAAAAAAAGAAAAGTACTGGGATCAATTTGTTCGACTACAAGTCTTCAAGGCATTGCTCCAGCATGGCTGCAGTCTAATGACTGAAACAAGTAAAAGATAAAATACATTACACATCTTAAAACCATTAATTAGCTGGTTAAATCCAGTATTTGGGATGTAAAAAAGAGCAGTTATTAATATTCTCTTCATGAAATGGGTTGTGCCTCTACAACAGCAGAATGTTCAACTTAAGAATCGAGGCTTTATCTTCTGTCAGAATAATAATTGCTTTTCATCTTTTTAGTGGTAAGTATTGGTCGATATGGAAATACTGAATAAAAAATACCTTTTGGTATTTAGTTAAGACTCATTTCATCCTCAGTTCAAATCCCGTCACAGTTGCCTTTGGTTAAATGGCACTTACTTTATCAATGCCCAGAAGATTAAAATCATTCAAGTACTGGAATCAATATAGCGGACTTAAAGAAATTTGTAACATTGTGCCTATATTAGAAATCAATATATTGAACATTAGCTATTTCTATTGTTCTTTTTTGTTTTGTTTTTTGTTGTTGCCAGGTCAGTTTTGGTCATGCAGACCTTTTTAAAAGTATTCCTGCTGTGACCATCCTGTCTTCTTGTAGTACATTTTTAAAAGTCTCTTTCTTTTTTTTTTTTATATTTTTTTTTATTTTAGAGGGTTGTTTAATTCAAGGCTAATAAAATCAACTACATCAAAGCTCAATCATCAGCTTCATTAAATATTATTGTTTTAGAGAATTGTGGCTTGACTCCGGTTAAAGCTATTAGCCATCCAATCAATGTTTTAATAATAGTTCAATCAATTTCATATTCCTTACTCTAATTTGGCACTCCGTCAGTTACGAGAATGAGGATTCCAGTTGATCTGATCAACGGAACAGCCTGCTCGTGAAATTAATATGCAAGTGGCTGAACACTCCACAGCCATGTGTGTCCTTAACGTAGTTCTCAGGGAGATTCAGCACGACACAGAATGCAACAAGGTGGGCCCTTTGAAATACAGGTACAACTCACTTTTGCCAGCTGAGTGAACTGGAGCTACGTGAAGTAAAGTTTCTTGCTCAAGGACACAATGTACCACCAGGAATCGAACTTACAGCATGAGCCAAATACCCTAACCACTAAGCCACATGGGAAAGGCATAAGAGCTGCAATATCACATACCATCCCCATTTCACTCATGAACACAATTAACCTTTGACCTACACTCTGCTTCCTTTACGATAGCTAGAGACTTCTGTTCCTCAGATCTGGTTGGTCTCATGCCATTTCCACTCAGGGCCACCCAATCATTTGTTTCCTCATAGTTATCATCGTCAACATCTTAGGTGGTGGAAGTGGTGGTAGCATATCAATATCCATATTGTGTCCATCCGTGGCCCCCACCTACTAACTATTTTATACTCCTCCCTCCTCAAAACATTGTAAGACACCCTAGAGTTCCATCTCTGCCCAAATTTTTCTAAAAGCTGTCGACTTGTTGTTCAAAAGAAACACCAACTGCATTGATCTCACCTGTTTCTGAGGATCTGCCGAGGCCATTGAAATAACCCTTTACCCAAATCAAAGCCAACTAAACCAAATCAGATCAACTCCTCCTCTCATAAAAGGAGCAACCTTGTCAACAGAAATCAATATATAGTTGAAAGACTTCAAACATTTTGTTTATAGAATACAACATTCCACCATTTTCAAAATTGTTTCATTTCATGTCTAGCACTTAGCACTTAATACATCACATTACCAATACTTCTGACTGTAGCATGACCTGAAATAACTGGGTAGCAAGGGACGAAACTACCTCTTGTAATTAACTTCATTTAAAAGCTAACTTGGTACTAGCGTTGAAAGCAATTTCTTTTATGTACTGTCATCCAATCCCCTACTGCCACCCAGCTGCGTTATTTCCCACGACAAACATGTCAAAATCACTGTTATTAATCGGATGATCATTCACTTTTCTAGCTTTTCTACTGAAATATTACTTTCCTTTTCAACAGCCTGGAACAGTTTATGTCCCGGTTGATTGCATTTAACTTACTGACTGTACTACTTGTTATTTTCCATCTCTTTTATCTCTATGGTTTAATGGTTCTGGACTAATTCAACTCTATAGAATATATATATACGTGTACATATTTATATGCATGTGCATCCCCAATCATCACATATGTGCGCATGCACACATACACACACACAAAGACCAATGCTTGTAATTGTATTTTCCAGTCTCATAATAATATATATGCTTCACATTGCTTAAAACTGTAAACATCTATTCATGAATTAACCAGCAAGAAATGTATAGCATAATATATTTTTGTGTGTACACACACACACACACACACATGTATGTATGTATGTGTATATATATGTATGTATGTATATATATATATATGTATGTGTATATATATGTATGTATATATATATATATATGTATGTGTATATATATGTATGTGTATATATATGTATGTATATATATATATATATATGTATGTGTATGTATGTATGTGTATGTATATATATGTATGTGTATGTATATATATGTATGTGTATGTATATATGTGTATGTATATATATGTATGTGTATATATATGTATGTGTATGTATATATGTGTATGTATACATATATATATATGTATATATGTGTATGTATATATTTATTTATATGTTCATTATTCACCTCTGGAAAAACACAATATTGTGAGATTTCTCCTCAAGCTTAATAAGAAATGATTTACGATAAAAGACACAGGCATCATAAGTATATGATGTTCTCTGTTAAAATAGTAGAGATGGTACAGCACCAGACTAAATGCATTTCAGTATTTTATTCCATTCATCAACATTCTGGATTCAAATTTTGCCAGGTTTAATTTATTTAGACCAGATCAACCCTGATTAAGCAGACTTAAAACCTAAGATCAAAACATTCATACCACAATCACCCCATATTTTTCAGTGTACCCAGGACTGCCTTATCTAAAGTGTCCTTATCAGTTATTTTAAGATAGTTGATTATGATTTGAGAGAGATTTGGCTGCTATTTCTAAGTTTTGTCATTAGCATGAATCACTTTGTATATTAGAGGTGATTCAATCAACTATTTGCCTAAATACTGGAGGCCAATTTGTCCAGTGTTCTAATGATTCTGCCAATCTACTGCATTAATAAGCATAATGGTAATCAGGTCAATGAGTAAAACATCTATGCAGTTACTCTATCTGTTAGAAATAACAGCCAGATCTTCCTCATATTGCACCGTACTGTACAAAAGAAATGTACTTTAACCGGTTTTTGTTACCATATTTTTGATGAAATACAACGCTTTTGTTTCAGTTAATTTTGAATAATGAAGAACTTGGTGCCACGCAAAAAGCTCCTGTGCTGGTGCAATATAAAAAGCACCCAGTACACTCTGTAAAGTGGTTGGCATTAGGAAGAGCATCCAGCTGTAGAAACCATGCCAAAGCAGACAATTGGATCCTGATGTAGCTCTCCGATTTGCCAGCTCCTGTCAAACCATCTAACCTCTGCCAGCATGGAAGACAGACATTAAATGATGAGGATGATGATGATGAACTTTGCCATTATTAAGCTGGTGTTTGGAACACAACATAAAATGTTGACAGAGGTTCCATATAATGAACTTATTGTAGGCAGTGTTCAGGTGCACTACAACTCATCATCACTTTAACCCTTTAGCATTCAAACCGGCCATATCCGGCCTAAATGTATTACCTGTTTTATGTTCAAACCAGCGAAATGCAACTTCTTGCACCTACTCTACAATGTCCTTCTAAAAATAAGGAATCTCATCAAGAAAATCTCAAAGCTACAACATAATGCATGATTAATTCAAAACAATGTGAATAAATAAGCATTATATTTGACAGAATAATCTGAATACTAAAGGGTTAAAACAAGAATTTGTATCATAGAACCAGCAGCAGTCTCAGGTGTGTTGGGATCAAAAGGGTTAAATATTGAAGTCCCTGATATCTTTTATCTTTTACTTGTCTCAGTCATTAGACTGGCCATGCTGGGGCACTACCTTGAAGAATTTTTAGTTGAATGAATCGACCCCCAGTACTTACTTTTTTTTTCTATGCCTGTTACTTAGTCTATCGACACAGTAACAAGTTTGCTAGCTCAATGCCATGATGAGGAAAATAATGGTTTCAAATTTTGACACAAGGCCAGCAATTTTGGGGGAGGGGGCTAGTCAATTACGTTGACCCCAGTGCTCAACTCGTACTTATTTTATCAACCCTGAAAGGATGAATGGCAAAGTCAACCTCAGCAGAATTTGAACTCAGAACGTAAAGATGGATGAAATGCCACTGAGAATTTTACCGACATGTTAACGATTATAATAATAATTGGTTTCAAATTTTGGCACAGGGCCAGCAATTTCGAGGGAGGGGACAAGTCGATTACATTAACCCCAGTATTCAACTGGTACTTATTTTATATAAAGACAGATGAAATGCCGTTAAGCAATTTCTTTGGCATGTTAGCAATTCTGCCAGCTTACCGCTCTAAGTAATTATAATAATAATGGTTTCAGATTTAGGCACAAGGCCAGCCATTTTGGGGGAGGGGTTTAGTCAATTACATCGATCCCAGTGTTAAACTGGTACTTATTTAATCAACCCTGGAAGGATGAAAGGCAAAGTTGATACCAGCGGAATTTGAACTCAGAACGTAGAGACGGACTAAATGACACTAAGCATTTTGCCAGGCGCACTAACTATTCTGCCAGCTTGCCACTCTAAGTAATTATAATAATAATTAATTCTTTTAATTGGCCACAAGGGCTAACATTAGAAATACATAAAAGACAATACAATACAAAGGGTTTTCAGTTTGTATGCAAAGATAACAATAAAAATTAACAATATACTCCCAATAGGGGGAGGCGCTTGGAGGTCCTTGTGGAAAGAAAACCCACAGAAGACACAGGGGCCTGATCAACAGAGCAGGAGCTCTTCTCCTTTCAATTCTTCAAAGGGGAATACCCAGAATTGGTCCTTTCAGGCCGGCCATTCTTATTAACAATATGAATGCCGATCAAAATAATATTTTATCTATTATAGGTTTTTCTGTGTCTTTTTCAAAATTGAGAAGATTTTCTTACTAATGTTTATGAGAATTTCCATTTATATCTTATTTCCTCTAGTTTACTTTTTAATAACTTTTATTTCATTCTTTTTTTCTTCCTTTCATTTCTATTTACATTTCTACGAGTCTTTTCTTTCCATTATACTAATCTTTTATCTCATCATATTGATCTTAGGTTTAATATGCTTTCATTGAACTCATTTATCATAATGATACTTGAAGCAATACTCCGGTTGCATTTCTGCAACAAATGCACCTTATTGCACTTAGTTTCATGGTTTGTTTCTTTCTCTTTCTCTGTGTGTGTGTGTGTTTAATTACTTTCTTCAACTACACATTGTTCTGCCTTGATCTTTTGGTTTTTTCCTATCATACCATCTAATCTTTTTGCTAGCTCCGGCAATCTTAAGATTAGAATTTATTACATTAACTTATAATTAGTAAAACAACTATTTTTTATCCTTCCATTTTCTTCTTTTGTTTGGTGTAGCCCCCCCCCCCCCGATTGCCAACTCTGATCAAACCGTCCAACCCATGCTAGCATGGAAAACGGACGTTAAAGGAAGATGATGATGATGATGATTCACATTCATGCTAGCATGGATGGTGTTTTTATTTTTACATGTCCTTCAATTTTGGACTTGTATATATTGTTTGTGAAGGCACATGACTCAGTGGTTAGAGCATCAGGCTTACAGTTGTGGGGTTGTGAGTTCGATTCCTGGACTGGGCTGTGTATTGTGTTCTTGAGCAAGACATTTTATTTCACATTGCTCCTTCTACCTGGATTTGCGACCGATAGATAGTATTAGCAATTGGAAAGACCAATGGAAACATTGTTTCCTCAGTCCGATTGGATGAAAGTCGATCAACTGTCGATATATTGTTAGAATTTTTTTTTTTTATTGCTCAGTACCCTTCCTACATCAAATATAAAAAACCTTAAATGGAATCTAATGTTAGTAAAAGGGTAAAGACTCCCTTCGGTCATGAATGACCATGGGTTTGCACCTAGAAAGCTCCGATTCTAGGCACAAGTCTGGGCAAGGTTGTTTGTGGAAGACCAGCAGTTTCCCATGCATACCAGTCTCCCTTCTCCACACCACCGATGTTGTCCAAGGGAAAAGCAAAGGCCGATACAGCTTTGCACCAGTGACATCACAACTCATTTCTACAGCTGGGTGAACTGGAGCAACGTGAAATAAAGTGTCATGCTCAAGAATACAGCACACAGCCCGGTCCAAGAATCGAACTCACAACCTCATGATTGAAAGCCCGACACTCTAACCACTGAGCCATGCACCTTCATATGTTAGTAAGCCAAATAAAAAAAGCCAGTAGTATTTTGCCATAACCAGTACACTCCAAAAACTTTACTCTTGCAACCATTTTGCCTCATATTTATGATACTAAATTGATCGTAGCTCATATGCCAAATATCAGTTTATTCTGATTGGAGTTGTTTATTCAATTACTAATGTGTAAAAGACTTATGTAACTTTAGTGTCATAGCAACTGTACATTGTTCTAAAGCGAAGTCAGTTTGGTAAAGGCCATTTATTTCTAGGTTATGATATGATATGATCTCAGCACTGCAAACTCATAAAACCCCAATGCTGAGGTGTTCAATAATATCTATCTATAGCCAAGTGACTAAGTATTAAATTTTCTTAACCTTTAAACACTGCAATGGATGTTGAGCTATCAACCTTTCAACTTGTAAACCAAAACTTCATAAACTTGGTCTGGTGAATATCTCACTGTGAAAGTGTGAGCTTATCATTCAAATATGTTATAAATCATATATTGCTCTATTGGAACGAAGGGTGGGCACTTATTCCTCGATTAGAGGTCAACAAACTGTGAAATATATCAGAACAATTTCCTTTATTTTTCTGTGTATGGAGAAAGTAACAAGATATATTCGAACCTGTTTAAAATTCCACAACTAAAGGCATAAAAATTGTCGTAGTTTTACTACTTTAGATTATCTTAGGTTTTCTTTTACACACCCATTGTGTTGTTCATAAATATTTATCTAATTATTTAATGATGGTGCTAACAAAATCTACCTTCCCTAAAATGCTATGACAGACTCACTCGCTTAACCATGAAATTGTTCGGTGAATTGATATTAAAAATGGGTATCAGACTGGCAAACATTGGTTCCACCCGATTCCTATATCTGAATTTTTTAAACACTTCAATTCTAGAGGTGACCTGTGTCTAGTGTTTAAGAATCCCAAAAGGCTTTGATAGCAAGATTTGAAAAACTAGACAATTAAAAACATCTTGTCTGCCATACTACCCTCTCAGCTATCTTTATTGCTTCCATCAGACTTACAAATATCATAAAATATTTGCATTATTTATATGCAGATATAGGGCACTGAGTTGCCAGAATCCTTAGCATGCTGGGCAGAATGCTTAGTTGCATTTCATCCATCTTGACATTCTGAGTTCAAATTCTGCTGAGGTTGACTCTTCCTTTCATCTTTTCGGGTGCAATAAAATAAGTTCCTGGAAAGAAGTCAACCTCAGTGGAATTTGAACTCAGAACGAAAAGATGGACGAAATGCTGCTAAGGATTTTGCCCAGCATGCTAACGATTCTGCCAGCACGCTGCCCTATTCCAGCTATAAATATTGGTCTCATTTTTTGACACAAGGCCAGCAAGTTCGGGGGAGGGGGTAAGTCGATTACATCAACCCCAGTGATTGACCGGTACTTATTTTATCGATCCTGAAAGGATGAAAGGCAAAGTCGATCTTGGCAGATTTTGAACTCAGAATGTGAAGACGTGTTGCTAAACATTTTGTCCGGTGTGCTAATGATTCTGCCAGCTCACTGCCTAATTCCAGCTATCAATATTGAAAATAATTTACAAGGAAAATAGTCTACACATACAGTACTATAGAAATTAAATTTAATTATATAGTTTTCAGTTGTTCATCAATTTGTAATTATTTTTCGGTTGTTTGAGTCATTAGTAAGGAATGGCACAAATAATAATGATGAAAAAGATGCATGTTAGTAAATGTATGTACCAAGTGTTATAGTATATGGGTGATCGATTTTAATCTGTTCTAGTTCCTACTGATGTTTACTAATATTTTCCTGGAAAAATAATGAAATTCTTTGCTATTGTGTTTAGCAAAAATCTATTAAGGAAAAAAATCTGGTTTGATATATCAGAGGATATTTGTAAACTGAGATTATAATGAAAGAAATTCATGGATAAATATTTTTAAGATTTACATCTAAGTTTTCAGCACTTATGTTTAACATTAATTGTTAATATTTTAAAATAAAATTTTATTTTCATTTTAAGAATATCATTTTAAGAATTTGTGTTTGGAATAACATGTTGTTTACGGCTACCTAATCAAGCTTGATTGAATAAACCTATAAACAAAGTATCCCATCTTAGTTTCAGAATATGCAATCAAGACTATTATTTAAATTACATCCTTCATTTTTTTTTAATGGTTTGAAGGCAAATTGGCCTTGAGGAGGCTCTCTCATTGGCTCTAAACAATGTTTTACATTCTATACAGACAGGGCCATTGCATGACTTTTAGAAGCCCCCCTGCAACTTTTTTGTTTCAAGGGCCCCATCTCTTCAATCAAAATTCATAACCTATGCACCTTTTATTCATAACTATATTTTACTTTATTCTGTCTGAAGTTTTTTCCCTCATCTGGGTTGAAATTTTCAGTTAATATCTTAACCAAAGTAAATAGATGGCTCATTTGTGTACTTTGATCTTAAACTGGGGCCCCTCAACCGCAGAGGCCCCCTGCGACTGCAGAGGCCCCCTGCGACTGCAGGGGTTGCAGGGGCTTAGCGACAGCCCTGTATACAGATACTCTGACTAAGAAAGTAAAGTGTTATATTTCACAGCAGATGCCGCCAGATTGAAAATATAAATGAGGGTTGTATTTAAGGAAAATTTCTGTATTTCTCACTAGAATTTCAAATAAAACAAAAATATTTTAAAAATCGATCCCTCTATTTTCGCCATCCACTGTTCCTGAGAGAGTGATGGGGGTAATCTTCAGGCACCTCCTTCATAAGGTCTTCTCAGAAACAACTGTCACTAAAACTTTCCTAGTGGATTCCCAAGTGTGACCAACTGAGACTATGGATATTATCCAACCATCTCACTCATGGTCTACCCCCTATAGGTCTCCTACTTGTTGGCTAAACTTGAAGAATTTGTCTTGCGATCCTTTCCTCTGGCATTCTAACCACATATTCATAGTACCGGACATTTTAAAATATTTAAAAAAAATATATTTGAATAGAAGACAGAGAAAAGAATCTTGACTTTATTCTTCAATTTTGATCAGTTATCAGAATTGGTGAAACTTTGGACAAATATCTTGAGGCATTTCATTTACATCTCTTTACATTCTGGTTTCAAATTCTGGCCAATCTAACTTTACCTTTCATCCTTCAGAAATCAATAGATCTGGGGTAATCCTTGAGTTTGCTACCTCCCCTCCACCCGCAGGGCCAATTCAGCCTGTGCAAGCTTATACAGCACACCCAAAAGTGCCATCCCTCAGGGTGGATTGCCCCCATATCCCAGCTATACTACAGAGGTTAGTATAATCATTTATACTCTTGAAGGTGGTATGCCTCTCATAGCTACAGAACAATGACCAAAACTAATAAAAAAATAAAAGATTAAAGATATACATTTCCCGTCTTCACTGATCAGATATGGCTGCTAATATTTGTAATGATCATATAGCAATTTTGATTTCTAAAAAAAGAGTGCATCAACAACTGATCACATGCGACCACCTGCAAGCCATATGTAGTGCAGATCTGCTCTTTAACTAACTTCAATAAATATCAATAAATTAATCCACAGTATTCTGCAGTAACCGACCAGTGTATGTACATTAAGTATGATACATAGAGGGCTATTTTATTGTAATACTGCCTCAATTGCATTTATCAAATTTTTATTCAGCTGGGCAGCTATTTGCAATATCAGTGGATGCTTTATTCACTGTTTCCTATATCGGAAGCAATGAATTCTCATCTAAGCATATGGCTGCCTGCAAGTACACATCATAGAAAATGCCCAGAAAGGTTTATTCATGATGTTCTCACTGGCTGCTCCTGGGACAATTATTGTCTTCCTCTGATATCTATTATAATTAACACAGCATGTCCATAAGAGATGTTATCTCTGGATGAATACCACAGTAACTGGCCTATCAATGGTGTATATCATTAAGTATGACAGATAGATGGCTAGATAAATTAATATTTTTTCTTTAATTTCATTTGGGAAGAATAGTGATATGTTGTATTGTATACCCATCCAATTCATATTAAAATGGAAACGGTAACAATGAATGTGACAATAAAGATAATATTTAATTATAAATTCTTATTTTGTTGTATGCTTTCATGTTTTAGTACAAATATGTATAATAATCTTTATAAACAAACTGCTCTATAAAATCCAATAAATTAATTATTGCTAAGTTAACGTTGAAGATATTTGTATAAAAATATTGATTTCTTTTGAAACAAAACTAGTTTGTTTTTCTTTCTGCTTGAGAGAGGGGTGGGGTGAGTAGTTAATTGAATTAATGAACGTGCATGAAAGGCTCTGCTATTGTATGACTTGAACACAGAATGTAATGTTGACAAAATTAAATTCTGCAAGCTGTGCTCTACTGTTTCTTCCAATGAAAGATATCAAAAGCTATTGGGCCCACAAAGGAGTCATTACATAACTAGAAATAGTAGCCAAATTTCTCTCAAATCACAACCTGTTGTCTCAAAAAGAAAAGACATAATAGTCCCAGCTGGAACACCTTTGATCCTAGTAAGAGCTAATCCAGCACGTAACAACGTAACAATCATCATCATCATTGTTTTTATATTGAATTTTCCCTGCTTCCCTGGGGCAGACAGAAATTTGTTGAGGCAGATTTGTCTACAGTCGGATGCTCTTCCCATTGCCAACCCTCACCTGTTTCTAAATAGGGTAATATTTCCTTATAACCAGACTTGTTTTTCATGGAAGATTAGGAACGAAGGACACTCATTTCATGAGGTTAAATGTTTTCTAGCTATCATATGATGTCAAGGCAAAAAGATAGTAACATACATACATACACACACACACACGTATGTATGTATGTATGTATGTATGTATGTATGTATGTATGTATGTATGTAT
>JAOPUL010003388.1:14790583-14800625 GCA_027564515.1 Octopus rubescens | reverse complement strand
TTCTATGGCTGGATGCCCTTCCTAACACCAACCACTCCAGAGAGTGTACCGGGTGCCTTTAACGTGTCACCGGCACAACTGTGACTAGTATATTTTGTGTTCGAATCTGCTGAAAGGTATTAAGAATAAATATGCAACACATCATTTCAGATTTCACTGTACGTGGTGTAAATAATATTTTTTTTTTTTTACTGGAGACTATATTATATTGAAAAATATATCATATATTATATATTATATTATTTTTCAATGTGTACGTTGAAAAATAATATATAGATATATAGGTATATATATTGAAGATGTGATAATTCAGAGTAACTTGAAATATCAGTCATGAATATAATATAGTTTATGTATCAAGAATTGATTGGAAAGAAAAAAAAAGTTAGGTTAAGTATTATCAGGAATCATTATATATTTATATTCTCAGATTTTATTTGCTATGATATAAAATCTAGTATATTGAAAAAATGTCAGCACTGAATTAAAGAGAAATGCCAGCTGGTCTTAATCAGTTATATAACACAGAATAAATGTCAATCACTCTTGTTCTACAACGGAATAATAATGAAGTGTTTTGCAGATTTTTAACAAATTGTTATTGTTTCTTTTTCTTTGCAAGTCGTGCCAGAGAGCAGACCCCATTCGAGGAATGATGCAGAGGATTTGAGGATTGATCATGTTATTCTTTTCTTTCTTTTCATTTTTTTCTACAGATAAAATTTAAAAAAGTTATATTGACAAACAACTATGTGAAGGCATGTGACCTAGTGGTTAGGGTGTTAGACTCATGATTGCAAGATTGTCGTTTCAATTCCCAGACCATCAGTGCATTGTGTTCTTAAGCAAAACACTTCAGTTCACGTTGCTCTTGTCCACTCAGCTATAAATGAGTAACCCTGCAATAGACTTGCATCCTGTCCAGGGGGAGTGTTGGCCTGCCTATCCAACAGTGGCATCATTTAAAAAAGCTATAACAATACAAGGAAGCACACTGTTACCAGTAGTGTATAACAGCAACTGATAGCCTGGTTGATACTGTGATGCAGTGACATCAACTATAGTTGCTTCCATTATAACTTACCAATTTCATTTGTATGGAAAGATAGAAAGTGCTACTCAGTTTCTTGCCATGTGCAATCATTCACGTTACAATTAGACTGAATGATCACACTCAGTGAATTCTGAGTAGTGATGGGGTGAATCATCATTTGTTTCTAAATGAATATACTCTACTAGAAGTATTGAGCACTCTTCCTTTCATATGTAACCCAAAATATGTGTGTATGTATGTGTAAAGCAAGATGTGGTCCTCTGTCTTATCTAGTATTTCCAGATAAAGACTAGGGCTGAGACTGGAAAGTCCCTTCCAACCCATGCCAGCATGGAAAGTGTACATATAACGATGATGATGATGATGATGATAATGATAATGATATATTTGTTGTTTTTGTTGTTTAAATTTTTCATTCATTATAGATTTTCCTATGTATATGTAAACCTTACGTTGGGCCCTCACCTCCTCATAGAGGTATAAAGGTGCCATTGCAACATACTGTGTGTTATAGGCATTTTAAACCTGGCAACTGGAGCTCATCCACCTCCAGGTCTGACTGCAGCCAATTTCTTCCTAAAAGAAAGACAGAGAGAGAGAGAGAGAGAGACCACAGACAGAAACAGACAGGCAGAGAGAGATAAGGATTGACCCCATTACTGGATTGGTACTTTATTTATCAACCTTGGAGAAATGAATGTTAAAGTTGACCTTGTTGGGATTTGAGCTAGGAATACTGAAAGTTGGAACAAATATCACAAGAACTTCTTTTTGATATTCTTAGGAATCTGCCAATTCATTGTCTTTTAACCCTTTCATACACTGGGTTGTTGAACAACAACAAATTTAAACAATGGATTATAGTCACATGATACCTAGGAACCAATTGACTCTGCTGTAAATGTCAAGAGTGTAGAAAAAATTTTTCAAAAGTTTTGTTTTAGATTTTTCCTATTTTCATATCAAGCATCTCTAAAAAACTAAAACGATTTTTTTCATAACTAAATAAAATAATTTGTGCATGAAAGGAAAGGGTTAAAGTATAAAAAGAAAAAAGGAGGTTTCAGACCAAAATTTACAGCCAAAAAATGTAGATCAACTTATACACCAAGACAGCTCTGGAGTACCAAAAACTCCATGTGAAACGCAGCAGGATTTGGAAAGATAGGGATGATGTTTGAATGTATACACTAAATACTATGTCAACTTAAATGCTGGAAAATATGGTATTTGAAATTAATGGAATATTCTATATATGCTAAAAAGATGCAGTTCAGTGCTCTTTTACATAAAGCCAGCAGGAATGAAAGTTAAGTGCCACTGTGCATACAGGCCCTTATATCAGAACTCTACATTGTTGTTGTCATACGACCCTAAATAATAATGGATTCTTCCTGAGTCATATAGACTCATAGGGCCAATTTCTGCGACACATATATTTCCTCCTGGATGAGATGCCAGTCCATCACAGGATTACTCACTTTTGCCAGCTGAATGGATTGGAGCAACGTGAAATGAAGTGTTTTGCTCAAGAACACAACACATCACTCAGTCCAGGAATCAAAACCATAATCTTACAATCATGAGTCCAACACCCTAACCATTAAGCCATGTTCTTCCACATACAGCTCTAGGTCAACCCTGATTGAGTATCTTATACTCAAAGATATTTCATCCATGACCATCCTATCTTTTACAAGGTATCTAAGAATACCATTATCTTATACATGTTCTTAAAGTAGTGATTTTGAAAGAGATTTGAATGCTATTTTCAAGTAAGTTAAGCATTTGCAAAGAGGCTCCTTTGTTGGCTTGTTTATAACACTATTTATTACGATGGCTATATTAATATATTGTTACTATTAGAATTAACAATAACAATTTACAGTAACATTTTTGTATTGACTGACTGACTGATGTGATGGAACTGTGAACTAAAACCTAACTGTATTTAACTTTGTTACTACTATGTTCTGAGTTCAAATCCCGATGTGCCAACTTTACCTTTGATTCTTCTGGGTCAATAAAATAAGTTCAAATTTATATTGTTAGAGGAAGAGGGCCAATTTAAATCAATAATACACCTCTTCGACAAATTTGTGACCTTGTGTCATTGATAAAAAGAAATCAATATTATTATATGTGAAATATGATATTTTATATTATCTAGAGTTGATCGGAAAAATTGATTCTTAATTGTGAATAGTGGGAAATCTAATGCAAAGTTCATAAAATATAGTGTCCATAAAATGCTAGATGTAAACACTTATTGATACTGTGCTGGTGACACGTAAAAAGTACCCATGCTGGTGTCGTGTATAAAGCACCCATCCTGGTGTCACAAATAAAGCACCCGTATGTATGTATGTATGTATGTATGTATGTATGTATGTATGTATGTATGTATGTATGTATGTAATGAGGGTGTGTCCTTCTGTCTATATTCTTTTGATTGGTGTAATAACTAGTGTTGTATAAAAAGGTCAATAAAATAAGTACTTATTTAAACTAACTATCAAGGGTTGGGTGGGGTCACATGTAGAATTTTTTTTAAAGCTTTGAAGAAGTTGCTCTACCCTGACTATAGTTCGATAACTAAATCAAATATAAGAATTTAGATAATGTAATTTAAAACCAGTATTTTTCCATTACAAAAGTTTGAAAGCATTCTTAATTCAGCAACAACTGCGAATACTTAAACAGGATACATTAGCAGCTATTGTGTTCTTTTAATACTAATACAGATTAGTTACTTTCATTATACAACTTAATAATAAGCTGTAGTTTGTGAAATGCCCAAATTTCCATGTCTGATAGTTAGTCAATTTGTATAGACATTAATCAGTTGAATATTATGTGAAATTTGGTTATTTCATTTCAAAAAGCAGCCATGCATTACAATTAAATTTGACTGGTGTAATTCAGGTGATTACACCAGTAAAACTGTTTATGAAGATTTTATTAAGTTACTAAAATAGAGTTAATTTGGACAAAAATCTCTATTATAAGATTTATCTTCAAGGACAAAATTTCTCACATAAAGTAACATTGATATTTGTTATTTACATTTAACAATTTTCATTGTTGACTTCTGGCTTTGCATTGTTGTTTTATTGGTCTTTTTTGTTCTTGACTTCTATGTAAAAATTCTTGAGGATTAGTTTTCACAAGACCATTTTTTTTTATAAGAAAACCATAAACTTTCAACCCTGACTGTTTTGTTTTCTCGTTCGGTATGAGATGAATGTAGAGACAGAATAGATAAATGGCAGACTAGATAATAAAATATTGAGCTGCCAACCTATTTAGTGATGCCTATGAGCAAAGTATTTAATTATAGGTGCCTCAGTTCACCTAGCTATGAAGAATCTTTGCTAGATTTTATCAAAATACTACCTATGTCAGATTGGTCGCCTATCTCTCATCTGCATAATTGTATTGTATTTGGGCTAGCAATTAGATTTTCTGAAATGCCATGATTTCTAATAACATCATTATCATAAAGTTAACAGATATCTGTTTTAATCTAAAACAATGTACTGGCTGTCAGAAAACAAAATTGCTTCCATCTTATAAATTGAAATAAGATTGATGTGTATCTTTTTTAAAATTAAATGCTTTCAGTCACGATATTCCTTTTCCTTGATGCAACGTGTGTGTTTTGATTTAGAATAAACAATAAAAGTACATATGAATGAATTTTGACCTGCTTGCCTAGCCAGCAGAGTGGCATCATTCAAAAGCTAAAACAATGCAAAGCGCATTGTAGCTAGTGAGGTAAAACAGCCGAGAGTCTGGTTGATACTGTGATGAATGAATTACCTGTGTTAAAATTTTCAGTTGAAAGTTATATTAAACATAATAAACACCAGTTTGGGACAAGAAAGAGAAATGGTATTCAAATCACATATCTATTGCTTGTCAGAACACCCGATGACTCCTTTTCTTAATATTAGATACCAAAATAAGGCAGCGAGCTGGCAGAATTATTGTTAGTATGCTGGGTAAAATGCTAAGCAGCATTCCATCTGTCTTCACGTTCTGAGTTCAAATTTTGCCAAGGTCAACTTCACTTTTCATCCTTTCAGATAAAATAAGTACCAGTTGAGCACAGGGGTCGATGTAATCAACTTAGCCCCCTCCCCTGAACTTGCTGGCCTTGTGCCAAAATTTGAACCCAATATGAGGTACTTAAATTTACTTTTTCTGCTCTTTTTTATTTTTGCAAAATGACTTAGCATAGAAAAGCAAGTTATCATCATCATCATCATCCTTTAACGTCTGTTTTTCCATGCAGGCATGGGTTATATTCCATATAATCATCATCATCATCATCCTTTAACGTTCATTTTCCATGCTAGCATGGGTTGGACGGTTTGACCGGAGCTGACAAGCCGGAGGACTGTACATAGTTCCAGTCTGATTTGGCTTGGTTTCTATGGCTGGATGCTCTTCCTAACGCCAATCACTTTACAGTGTGTACTGGGTGCTCTAATGTGCCACCGGCATAGGACTCTTGGTGCTAGTTCTTTTTACATGGCACTGTCACGAGTGCTTTTTATGTGACACCAGCACAGGACTCTTGGTGCATGTGCTTTTAATATGGTAGGACTCTTGACATGGGTGCTTTACGTGGCTCTGGGACAGGACTCTTGATGCGGGTGCTTTTTATGTGGCACCAGGGCTCTCGATGCGAGTACTTTTTGCACAGGACTCTCAATGTGGGTGCTTAACCTGGCACAGACACCGGACTCGATGCAGATGATATGTGTATATATATATATGAAGCAATGAATAAGAAACTACAATACAGGTTTAGCCGTAAAACAGCATAGAATATGAGTGAAACTCAAGACAGATGGAAAAAATGTCAACCAACTGTCTGTATATATGTGTATGTGTATGTCTTGTGTGTCTGTATATATGCGTGTGTGTGTGTGTATGGATAGTTTTGATGTTGTCATTACTATGAAGGCCACTTTTCGTATTGAGTACTTTTCTTTATATTTGTTAGGATTTATGGAATTGTTGTAGCATCAGATAAAATACTTTGCGATATTTGTTCCGTATCATTACATTACAATCTCAGTTCAAGTTCCGCCTAGACTAGATTGGTCTTCCATCCTTTCCGGTTCGATAAAAAATTAAGTAGCAGTCAAGAACAGGATTAAATCGTTCGGAATAAAATCCACTTCCGTTGAAATAGCTGGCCTTGGTCTCGTACCGAAAGTACCAATAATATTTGTATATTACATTGTGTCCAAAGTTAAAATTTTAACATTACTAATTCTATAAAGGCACACAATCGCACGCACGAACGCGCGCGCGCACACACACAGACACACACACATACACACACACACAGACACACACACATATAAATTTATGTATGTATGTATGTATGTATGTATGTATGTATGTATGTATGTATGTATGTATGTATGTAATGAACTATATAAAAAACAACAACAGTCAAGAGGACGTACATATAGAATGTATTGGTTTCATGCTCGGATGAAAAAAAAGAAGGAAAAAAAGTACATTTTACATTTTAAACATGGCTCTTCGTCGGAAAGAGGAGAGGGAAGAATCCGCTGGAAATAGAAGAAGGTCCAGGAACACACGTGTGGACTACATGGTGAAAGATGGCGAGTGTGTATGTATGTATGTATTATGTATGTATGCATGCATGTACACCCATATATATACGTTTATACCCTATGTTTGAATTTGATAATTTGCAACGTCTCTACTCTGACTTTCTCGATTATGTTTCTCATTTTGTGTGAGAGGGGATACGAATGAAATGAATTAAGAGATTTCTAACACCGTTCATTGACGATCTTAGCTTTCATTACACGGCTCTAGCCAGATGAGGCTTGAGTCTATTTTTGTGAGGCGTATATCAGCGTCGATTTGCAGGATTCTGTTATAGGGATGACATTTCTATCGAAATAGTTCGATGAAAGAAGGATGTGTAAAGCAAATATTCTACTATACAGATATTGTCAATTATGAATTGTCAAATTGCTGATTTCCTCATATGGAACGTTGATGTTGACCCTAAGCGGAAGTAAATCGCTGCTCTGTAGATGCGCATTAACTCAGAATATTGATTTCTAATATTGGCACAAGACCAGTAATTTCGGAGGCGGGGGTTAAGTCGATTACATCAATCCCAGAGCTCAGCTGGTACTTATTTTATCGACCCTGAAAGGATGAAAAGAAAAGTGGGGTTCGACGGAATTTGAGCTCAGAACGTAAAGACAGACAAAATGCCTCTAAGCATTTTTGTCTGGCGCGCTAACGATTCTGCCAGCTCGCTGCCTTACATTAACTCACAATATTGGCCTGTACATGTTGTGATATCGTTGCTCCTTTTGTAATTGGAAAGGGTGATTTAAAAGATATCTAGTCATGTGCGTAAACTTGAAAAGTATTTCAAGTACTTCTTCATAATTTTGAAGGATTGCATCAGAATATATTATCTCTAACATAGCAGCTCACATCTTTTTTTTTTATCCAGTAGATTATAAATTAAACTATGAGCCACGTTATGAGTTGTTGTTTATGTCAGTTCGTTTAGTTTCCACATGAGTCCTGTTAAAGCGGTGAAATTTATTTTATCTTTTAATCAGAAGGTGTGAGTATGTAATGTATACCCACTTTTGATTTTGTTTTTCGATGGCTGTAGATAGTTCTTAACAATACTATTTCCGGGTGTGATCTTAGCCTCTCTAAACATAAATATCGTCCTGAGATATTTGCTAAGTGAGAGGCATGTGACATTGCTGAAATTGAATTCTTATGATTGGTTTGAAAGATTGCTAGTGAGAATTGACTATTTGAGATTTTTTCCAAACAGCTGTACATAACTTTTACATCATTGTTAATTAGCATTCTAAGATATATATGGCTCATAGAAAGCTGTTTTGTTGTCTATCATTTACATTAGATGATATACTCTTACTAAAATCAGATCATATGTCATTTTCTGTTTTTAATATTTTGTGTACTTTTTCCATTTAGTTCGAAAACATTTCTTTTCAATGCTTTAGTGTAGCGTGAGTGATTGGGCTCTTTCGGTGTGCATGGTGGGGGTAATAAATTCGACATTCTTCTACCGATATGTTTTACTAAGTACTGGAATGCAACCACAGGGATAAGTATATAAGTACAATAGTCAAACTCCAACTGTTTCTATCTAGCCCACCTCTTCATTGACCAATGCAACATCATACTTTATGCTTTTCTTTAATAGTTGTTATTACCGCTCAGTGAGGAAGTCCTCCCTGGTCTCCAACCATCTGTATCTGTCTCGAGCTATCCACTGCCAATTGGGACCCATATGGTATACCAGGTCATCCCTCCATCTTGTTCTTGGTCTTCCTCTTGGTCTTCTTTGTTCACGAGGTGTCCACTCTGTTCTCCTACTAGTCTTCATAAAATAATTTCACAATGAAGGCATTGCATTGTGCTCATGCTATCTCGCTGCTCTCCGTTCAGTAAACTAATGCATGTGATAAAGCATAGTGTTGTTCTCCAGTAAGAAGACTACAAGAAGACTAGATATGTTCATCGTACCTAATTGTTTCCCGGTTGTTCTGAGCTTGTTCGTTCAAGGCTAAGTGAAACTACACTGCAAAAAGTCTTTGATATTTTCTTTTACATGTCTCTCCTCTATCCTTCTTCCTCTCTCCCACTCTCTCACTCTTAGCCTATCCACTCTTTCTTGCCCTTATAAACAATAAATTAGAATGTAAAATTGAGTTATTCTTTATAGTCCTACTTAGTGCCCATGTACTAAAAAAAAATCCTACAGTACACTACAATCTCTATCGCCACCATTATATCTTCACCACACAACCACCACCAACACCAACATGGAATCGTCACCACCATTACCAATCACAATCATCAGAGTAGCAACTAGAACATCTAAACAGAATGTGTGTAGGTGTATTAAGCTGAATTCTATTTAGTCATTACAGCTTTCACCATGTAACTTTACTATGTCAAAAAAAGAATGGTCGTCCTTTAAAATACCTTTCACTGACTTCCGGTTGAAGATGAAGCATTTCAGCTAATTATGAATTTCAAATCATTCACAGTTAAACAACACAACTTTGGCTTTTGTACAATCAATTTTTTTACTTTCACTTTCGGTTAAAAAATATTTTTAACCTTGTAACATTACTTTTTCTCTCTTTCTCGACCTTACATCTATTTCTAATTTTTACATATTCTTATTGTTATTGTTGCTGTGTTTGTCCTTTCTCTCGAGGTTAATAATGCTAATGACGCTACCTTGACTGTCGTTGCTCAGGTTAATATTCTTCTTCTTCTTCTTCTTCTTCTTCTTTTTTTTCTTCTTCTACTTCTTTTTCTTCTTTCTTCTTCTTCCTCTTTTTTCTTTTTCACCTCCTTTTTCTTTTACTTCTCCTTCTTCTTCGTTCTCATTATTATTATTATTATTACTATTACTATTATTATTATTATTATTATTATTATTATTATTATTGTTGTTGTTGTTGTTGTTGTTGTCGTTGTTGTTATTTTGTTATTATTTGCTACTAATGCGGTTACTGTTGCGAGTTTCTCATCCTCACTTTCTTCTTCTCCTTCTTCTTCTTCGCCTTCTTCTTGATGTTTTAATTGTAGCTATTATTGGGTCTACTGATATTGTTTTTCCTTTATTTATTGTTGTTATTTTATCTTTCATATTTTCACATTTTTTGTGTTTGTTCTTCCTATTCTTATGCTTGTTTCTAACATTACGGATTTGATTTTAATTTTTTTTTTTTTTTGTTAATTCCAGCAATTTCTTCTTCTTCTTTTGATTACCTTGCTGTTGTTATCATTATTATTATCATTGTTATTTTTACTATTATTAGTGATATCATCATCATCTTCATCATCATCATCATCGCCATCATCATCATCATCATCATCATCATCATCATCATCATCATCATCATCATCATCATC